>CAXAJV010000451.1:0-116000 GCA_963969225.1 Xylocopa violacea | reverse complement strand
CTGGAATGTTGTAAAATACTACATCCGAGATGTTAGCCTGCCTTACGTTAGGATATATATCGCTGTAGAAGTTTATAATGTCCCAACCGAGACGTACGGGACGACAGGAACGGGATTCGGTAAAACATTACCAGCCAGGGGCTAGATGTTAGGTTCGGTGATATTACGTTATAGACCTATATAATGTTCCCACCGAGAAGTAGGGGCCGATACGCCAGGAATGTTGTAAAATACTACATCCGAGATGTTAGACTGCCTTACGTTAGGATATATATCGCTGTAGACGTTTATAATGTCCCAACCGAGACGTACGGGACGACAGGAACGGGATTCTGTAAAACATTACCAGCGACGGGCTAGGTGGGTTAGGTTAGGTTGTGATACGTTATAGACATATATAATGTTCCCACCGATAAGTAGGGGCCGATATGCCAGGAATGTTGTAAAATACCGCATCCGAGATGATGGCCTGCCTTAGGTTAGGATATATATCGCTGTAGAAGTTTATAATGTCCCAACCGAGACGTACGGGACGACAGGAACGGGATTCTGTAACACATTACCAGCGAGGGGCTAGATGTATTAGGTTCGGTTATATTACGTTATAGACCTATATAATGTTCCCACCGAGAAGTAGGGGCCGATACGACAGGAATGTTGTAAAATACTACCACCGAGATGTTAGACTGCCTTACGTTAGGATATATATCGCTGTAGATGTTTATAATGTCCCAACCGAGACGTACGGGACGACAGGAACGGGATTCTGTAAAACATTACCAGCGAGGGGCTAGATGGGTTAGGTTAGGTTGTGATATGTTACAGACATATATAATGTTCCCACCGATAAGTAGGGGCCGATAAGCCAGGCATGTTGTAAAATACTGCATCCGAGATGATAGCCTGCCTTAGATTAGGATATATAACGCTATAGACGTATATAATATCCCAACCGAGATGTACGGAACGTCACGAACGGGATTCTGTAAAACATTACCAGCGAGGGGCTAGATGGGTTAGGTTAGGTTGTGATACGTTATAGACATATATAATGTTCCCACCGATAATTAGGGGCCGATATGCCAGGAATGTTGTAAAATACTGCATTCGAGATGATAGCCTGCCTTAGATTAGGATATATAACGCTATAGACGTATATAATATCCCAACCGAGATGTACGGGACGACACGAACGGGATTCTGTAAAACATTACCAGCGACGGGCTAGGTGGGATAGGTTAGTTTGTGATACGTTATAGACATATATAATGTTCCCACCGATAAGTAGGGGCCAATATGCCAGGAATGTTGTAAAATACTGCATCCGAGAAGATAGCCTGCATTAGGTTAGGATATATAACGCTATAGACGTATATAATATTCCAACCGAGATGTACGGGACGTCAAGAACGAGATTCTGTAAAACATTACCAGCCAGGGCCTAGATGTGTTAGGTTAGGATATATTACGTTATAGACGAATATAATGTTCCCACCGAGAAGTAGGGGCCGATATGCCAGGAATGTTGTAAAATACTGCATCCGAGATGATGGCCTGCCTTAGGTTAGGATATATATCGCTGTAGACGTATATAACGTCCCAACCGAGACCTACGGGTCGAAACGAACGGGATTCTGTAAAACATTACCAACGAGGGGCTAGATGGGTTAGATTAGTTTGTGATACGTTATAGACGTATATAATGTTCCCACCGAGAACGGGGGCCGATACGCCAGGAATGTTGTAAAATAATACATCCGAGATGATAGCCTGCCTTAGGTTAGGCCATATAACGCTATAGACGTATATAATATTCCAACCGAGACGTACGGAACGACACGAACGCGATTCTGTAAAACATTACCAGCGAGAGGCTAGATGTGTTAGGTTAGGTTATATTACGTTATAGACCTATGTAATGTTCCCACCGAGAAGTAGGGGCCGATACGCCAGGAATGTTGTAGATTACTGCATTCGAGATGATGGCCTGCCTTAGGTTAGGATATATAACGCTATAGACGTATATAATATCCCAATCGAGACGTACGGAACGTCACGAACGCGATTCTGTAAAACATTACCAGCGAGGGGCTAGGTGTGTTATGTTAGGTTATATTACCTTATAGACCTATATAATGTTCCCACCGAGAAGTAGGGGCCGATACGCCAGGAATGTTGTAGAATACTACATCCGAGATGATGGCCTGCCTTAGGTTAGGATATATAACGCTATAGACGTATTTAATATCCCAATCGAGACGTACGGAACGACACGAACGCGATTCTGTAAAACATTACCAGCGAGAGGCTAGATGTGTTAGGTTAGGTTATATTACGTTATAGACCTATGTAATGTTCCCACCGAGAAGTAGGGGACGATACGCCAGGAATGTTGTAGATTACTGCATTCGAGATGATGGCCTGCCTTACGTTAGGATATATATCGCTGTAGACGTTTATATTGTCCCAACCGTGAGGTACGGGACGAAAGGAACGGGATTCTGTAAAACATTACCAGCGAGGGGCTGGATGGGTTAGGTTAGGTTATGTTACGTTATAGACGAATATAATGTTCCCACAGAGAAGTAGGGGCCGATACGTCAGGAATGTTGTAAAATACTACATCCGAGATGTTAGCCTGCCTTACGTTAGGATATATATCACTGTAGACGTATATAATGTCCCAACCGAGACGTACGGGACGGCAGGAACGGGATTCTGTAAAACATTACCAGCGAGGGGCTAGATGGGTTAGGTTAGTTTGTGATACGTTATAGACGTATATAATGTTCCCACCGAGAACGGGGGCCGATACGCCAGGAATGTTGTAAAATAATACATCCGAGATGATAGCCTGCCTTAGGTTAGGATATATAACGCTATAGACGTATATAATATTCCAACCGAGATGTACGGGACGTCACTAACGAGGTTCTGTAAAACATTACCAGCGAGGGCCTAGATGTGTTAGGTTAGGTTATATTACGTTATAGACCTATATAACGTTCCCACCGCGAAGTAGGGGCCGATACGCCAGGAATGTTGTAGAATACTGCATCCGAGAAGATAGCCTGCACTAGGTTAGGATATATAACGCTATAGACGTATATAATATTCCAACCGAGATGTACGGGACGTCACGAACGAGATTCTGTAAAACATTACCAGCCAGGGCCTAGATGAGTTGGGTTAGGATATATTACGTTATAGCTGAGTATAATGTTCCCACCGAGAAGTAGGGGCCGATATGCCAGGAATGTTGTAAAATACTGCATCCGAGATGATGGCCTGCCTTAGGTTAGGATATATAACGCTATAGACGTATATAATATTCCAACCGAGACGTACGGGACGTCACTAACGAGGTTCTGTAAAACATTACCAGCGAGGGCCTAGATGTGTTAGGTTAGGTTATATTACGTTATAGACCCATTTAATGTTCCCACCGCGAAGTAGGGGCCGATACGCCAGGAATGTTGTAGAATACTGCATCCGAGATGATAGCCTGCACTAGGTTAGGATATATAACGCTATAGACGTATATAATATTCCAACCGAGATGTACGGGACGTCACGAACGAGATTCTGTAAAACATTACCAGCCAGGGCCTAGATGTGTTAGGTTAGGATATATTACGTTATAGCCGAATATAATGTTCCCACCGAGAAGTAGGGGCCGATATGCCAGGAATGTTGTAAAATACTGCATCCGAGATGATGGCCTGCCTTAGGTTAGGATATATAACGCTATAGACGTATTGAATATCCCAATCGAGACGTACGGAACGACACGAACGCGATTCTGTAAAACATTACCAGCGAGGGGCTAGATGTGTTATGTTAGCTTATATTACGTTACAGACCTATATAATGTTCCCACCGAGAAGTAGGGGCCGATACGCCAGGAATGTTGTAAAATACTACATCCGAGATGTTAGACTGCCTTACGTTAGGATATATATCGCTGTAGACGTTTATAATGTCCCAACCGAGACGTACGGGACGACAGGAACGGGATTCTGTAAAACATTACCAGCGACGGGCTAGGTGGGTTAGGTTAGGTTGTGATACGTTATAGACATATATAATGTTCCCACCGATAAGTAGGGGCCGATATGCCAGGAATGTTGTAAAATACCGCATCCGAGATGATGGCCTGCCTTAGGTTAGGATATATATCGCTGTAGAAGTTTATAATGTCCCAACCGAGACGTACGGGACGACAGGAACGGGATTCTGTAACACATTACCAGCGAGGGGCTAGATGTATTAGGTTCGGTTATATTACGTTATAGACCTATATAATGTTCCCACCGAGAAGTAGGGGCCGATACGACAGGAATGTTGTAAAATACTACAACCGAGATGTTAGACTGCCTTACGTTAGGATATATATCGCTGTAGATGTTTATAATGTCCCAACCGAGACGTACGGGACGTCAAGGACGAGATTCTGTAAAACATTACCAGCCAGGGCCTAGATGTGTTAGGTTAGGATATATTACGTTATAGACGAATATAATGTTCCTACCGAGAAGTAGGGGCCGATGTGCCAGGAATGTTGTAAAATACTGCATCCGAGATGATGGCCTGCCTTAGGTTAGGATATATATCGCTGTAGACGTATATAACGTCCCAACCGAGACCTACGGGTCGAAACGAACGGGATTCTGTAAAACATTACCAACGAGGGGCTAGATGGGTTAGATTAGTTTGTGATACGTTATAGACGTATATAATGTTCCCACCGAGAACGGGGGCCGATACGCCAGGAATGTTGTAAAATAATACATCCGAGATGATAGCCTGCCTTAGGTTAGGCCATATAACGCTATAGACGTATATAATATTCCAACCGAGATATACGGGACGTCACTAACGAGGTTCTGTAAAACATTACCAGCGAGGGCCTAGATGTGTTAGGTTAGGTTATATTACGTTATAGACCTATATAATGTTCCCACCGAGAAGTAGGAGCCGATACGCCAGGAATGTTGTAGAATACTGCATCCGAGGTGATAGCCTGCATTAGGTTAGGATATATAACGCTATAGACGTATATAATATTCCAACCGAGATATACGGGACGTCACTAACGAGGTTCTGTAAAACATTACCAGCGAGGGCCTAGATGTGTTAGGTTAGGTTATATTACGTTATAGACCCATTTAATGTTCCCACCGCGAAGTAGGGGCCGATACGCCAGGAATGTTGTAGAATACTGCATCCGAGATGATAGCCTGCACTAGGTTAGGATATATAACGCTATAGACGTATATAATATTCCAACCGAGATGTACGGGACGTCACGAACGAGATTCTGTAAAACATTACCAGCCAGGGCCTAGATGTGTTAGGTTAGGATATATTACGTTATAGCCGAATATAATGTTCCCACCGAGAAGTAGGGGCCGATATGCCAGGAATGTTGTAAAATACTGCATCCGAGATGATGGCCTGCCTTAGGTTAGGATATATAACGCTATAGACGTATTGAATATCCCAATCGAGACGTACGGAACGACACGAACGCGATTCTGTAAAACATTACCAGCGAGGGGCTAGATGTGTTATGTTAGCTTATATTACGTTACAGACATATATAATGTTCCCACCGAGAAGTAGGGGCCGATACGCCAGGAATGTTGTAAAATACAACATCCGAGATGTCAGCCTGCCTTACGTTAGGATATATATCGCTGTAGACGTTTATATTGTCCCAACCGAGAGGTACGGGACGACAGGAACGGGATTCTGTAAAACATTACCAGCGAGGGGCTAGATGTGTTAGGTTAGGTTGTGATACGTTATAGACATATATAAAGTTCCCACCGTGAAGTTGGGCCGATACGCCAGGAATGTTGTAAAATACTACATCCGAGATGATAGCCTGTCTTACGTTAGGATATATATCGCTGTAGACGTATATAAAGTCCCAACCGAGATGTACGGGACGACAGGAACGCGATTCTGTAAACATTACCAGCGAGGGGCTAGATGGGTTAGGTTAGGATGTGATACGTTATAGACGTGTATAATGTTCCCACCGAGAAGCAGGGGCCGATACGCCAGGAATGGTGTAAAATACTACATCCGAGATGTTAGCCTGCCATACGTTAGGATATATATCGCTGTAGACGTATATAATATCCCAACCGAGATGTACGGGACGACAGGAACGGGATTCTGTATCACATTACGAGAGAGGGGCTAGATGGGTTAGGTTAGGTTGTGATACGTTATAGACATATATAATGTTCCCACCGAGAAGTAGGGGCCGATATGCCAGGAATGTTTCAAAATACTGCATCCGAGATGATAGCCTGCCTTAAGCTAGGATATATAACGCTATAGACGTATATAATATCCCAATCGAGACGTACGGGACGACACGAACGCGATTCTGTAAAATGTTACCAGCGAGGGGCTAGATGTGTTATGTTAGGTTATATTACGTTATAGACCTATATAATGTTCCCACCGAGAAGTAGGGGCCGATACGCCAGGAATGTTGTAGAATACTACATCCGAGATGATAGCCTGCCTTACGTTAGGATATATATCCCTGTAGACGTTTATAATGTCCCAACCGAGACGTACGGGACGAAAGGAACGGGATTCTGTAAAACATTACCAGCGAGGGGCTAGATGGGTTAGGTTAGTTTGTGATACGTTATAGACGTATATAATGTTCCCACCGAGAACGGGGGCCGATACGCCAGGTATGTTGTAAAATAATACATCCGAGATGATAGCCTGCCTTAGGTTAGGATATATAACGCTATAGACGTATATAATATTCCAACCGAGATGTACGGGACGTCACTAACGAGGTTCTGTAAAACATTACCAGCGAGGGCCTAGATGTGTTAGGTTAGGTTGTATTACGTTATAGACGAATATAATGTTCCCACCGAGAAGTAGCGGCCGACATGCCAGGAATGTTGTAAAATACTGCATCCGAGATGATGGCCTACCTTAGGTTAGGATATATAACGCTATAGACATATATAATATTCCAACCGAGATGTACGGTACAACACGAACGCGATTCTGTAAAACATTACCAGCGAGAGGCTAAATGGGTTAGGTTAGGATGTGATACGTTATAGACGTGTATAATGTTCCCACCGAGAAGTAGGCGCCGATACGCCAGGAATGTTGTAAAATACTACATCCGAGATGATAGCCTGCCTTACGTTAGGATATATATCGCTGTAGACGTATATAAAGTCCCAACCGAGACGTACGGGACGACAGGAACGGGATTCTGTAAAACATTACCAGCGAGGGGCTAGATGGGTTAAGCTAGGTTGTGATACGTTATAGACGTATATAATGTTCCCACCGAGAAGTAGGGGCCGATATGCCAGGAATGTTGTAAAATACTACATCCGAGACGATAGCCTGCCTTAGGTTAGGATATATATCGCTGTAGACGTATATAATATCCCAACCGAGATGTACGGGACGACACGAACGCGATTCTGTAAACATTACCAGCGAGGGGCTAGATGGGTTAGGTTAGGATGTGATACGTTATAGACGTGTATAATGTTCCCCCCGAGAACGGGGGCCGATACGCCAGGAATGTTGTAAAATAATACATCCGAGATGATAGCCTGCCTTAGGTTAGGATATATAACGCTATAGACGTATATAATATTCAAACCGAGATGTACGGGACGTCACTAACGAGGTTCTGTAAAACATTACCAGCGAGGGCCTAGATGTGTTAGGTTAGGTTATATTACGTTATAGACCTATATAACGTTCCCACCGCGAAGTAGGGGCCGATACGCCAGGAATGTTGTAGAATACTGCATCCGAGAAGATAGCCTGCACTAGGTTAGGATATATAACGCTATAGACGTATATAATATTCCAACCGAGATGTACGGGACGTCACGAACGAGATTCTGTAAAACATTACCAGCCACGGCCTAGATGAGTTGGGTTAGGATATATTACGTTATAGCCGAGTATAATGTTCCCACCGAGAAGTAGGGGCCGATATGCCAGGAATGTTGTAAAATACTGCATCCGAGATGATGGCCTGCCTTAGGTTAGGATATATAACGCTATAGACGTATATAATATTCCAACCGAGACGAACGGGACGTCACTAACGAGGTTCTGTAAAACATTACCAGCGAGGGCCTAGATGTGTTAGGTTAGGTTATATTACGTTATAGACCCATATAATGTTCCCACCGCGAAGTAGGGGCCGATACGCCAGGAATGTTGTAGAATACTGCATCCGAGATGATAGCCTGCACTAGGTTAGGATATATAACGCTATAGACGTATATAATATTCCAACCGAGATGTACGGGACGTCACGAACGAGATTCTATAAAACATTACCAGCCAGGGCCTAGATGTGTTAGGTTAGGATATATTACGTTATAGCCGAATATAATGTTCCCACCGAGAAGTAGGGGCCGATATGCCAGGAATGTTGTAAAATACTGCATCCGAGATGATTTCCTGCCTTAGGTTAGGATATATAACGCTATAGACGTATTGAATATCCCAATCGAGACGTACGGAACGACACGAACGCGATTCTGTAAAACATTACCAGCGAGGGGCTAGATGTGTTATGTTAGATTATATTACGTTACAGACATATATAATGTTCCCACAGAGAAGTAGGGGCCGATACGCCAGGAATGTTGTAGAATACTACATCCGAGACGATAGCCTGCCTTAGGTTAGGATATATAACGCTATAGACGTATATAATATTCCAACCGAGATGTACGGCACGGCACGAACGGGATTCTGTAAAATGTTACCAGCGAGGGGCTAGATGGGTTAGGTTAGGTTACATTACGTTATAGACCTATATTATGTTCCCACCGAGACGTACGGGACGACAGGAACGGGATTCTGTAACACATTACCAGCGAGGGGCTAGATGTGTTAGGTTAGGTTAGATTACGTTATAGACGAATATAATGTTCCCACCCAGAAGTAGGGGCCGATACGCCAGGAATGTTGTAAAATACAACATCCGAGATGTCAGCCTGCCTTACGTTAGGATATATATCGCTGTAGACGTTTATATTGTCCCAACCGAGAGGTACGGGACGACAGGAACGGGATTCTGTAAAACGTTACCAGCGAAGGGGTAGATGTGTTAGGTTCGGTTGTGATACGTTATAGACATATATAAAGTTCCCACCGTGAAGTTGGGCCGATACGCCAGGAATGTTGTAAAATACTACATCCGAGATGATTGCCTGTCTTACGTTAGGATATATATCGCTGTAGACGTATATAAAGTCCCAACCGAGATGTACGGGACGACAGGAACGCGATTCTGTAAACATTACCAGCGAGGGGCTAGATGGGTTAGGTTAGGTTGCGATACGTTATAGACATATATAATGTTCGCACCGATAAGTAGGGGCCGATATGCCAGGAATGTTGTAAAATACTGCATCCGAGATGATAGCCTGCCTTAGATTAGGATATATAACGCTATAGACGTATATAATATCCCAACCGAGATGTACGGGACGACACGAACGGGATTCTGTAAAACATTACCAGCGACGGGCTAGGTGGGTTAGGTTAGGTTGTGATACGTTATAGACATATATAATGTTCCCACCGATAAGTAGGGGCCGATATGCCAGGAATGTTGTAAAATACTGCATCCGAGATGATAGCCTGCACTAGGTTAGGATATATAACGCTATAGACGTATATAATACTCCAACCGAGATGTACTGGCCGTCACGAACGAGATTCTGTAAAACATTACCAGCCAGGGCCTAGATGTGTTAGGTTAGGATATATTACGTTATAGCCGAATGTAATGTTCCCACCGAGAAGTAGGGGCCGATATGCCAGGAATGTTGTAAAATACTACATCCGAGACGATATCCTGCCTTAGGTTAGGATATATATCGCTGTAGACGTATATAATATCCCAACCGAGATGTACGGGACGACAGGAACGGGACTCTGTATCACATTACCAGAGAGGGGCTAGATGTGTTAGGTTAGGTTGTGATACGTTATAGACGTATATAATGTTCCCACCGAGAAGTAGGGGCCGATATGCCAGGAATGTCTTAAAATACTGCATCCGAGATGATAGCCTGCCTTAAGCTAGGATATATAACGCTATAGACGTATATAATATACCAATCGGGACGTACGGGACGACACGAACGCGATTCTGTAAAATGTTACCAGCGAGGGGCTAGATGGGTTAGGTTAGGTTATATTACGTTATAGACGAATATAATGATCCCACCGAGAAGTAGGGGCCGATACGCCGGGAATGTAGTAAAATACCACATCCGAGATGTTAGCCTACCTTACGTTAGGATATATATCCCTGTAGACGTTTATAATGTCCCAACCGAGACGTACGGGACGAAACGCACGGGATTCTGTAAAACATTACCAGCGAAGGGCTAGATGGGTTAGGTTAGGTTATGTTACGTTATAGACGAATATAATGTTCCCACAGAGAAGTAGGGGCCGATACATCAGGAATGTTGTAAATTACTACATCCGAGACGATAGCCTGCCTTAGGTTAGGATATATATCGCTGTAGACGTATATAACGTCCCAACCGAGACGTACGGGACGAAACGAACGGGATTCTGTAAAACATTACCAGCGAGGGGCTAGATGGGTTAGGTTAGTTTGTGATACGTTATAGACGTATATAATGTTCCCACCGAGAAGTAGGGGCCGATACGCCAGGAATGTTGTAAAATACTACATCCGAGATGTTAGACTGCCTTAGGTTAGGATATATAACGCTATAGACGTATATAATATTCCAACCGAGATGTACGGGACGTCACTAACGAGGTTCTGTAAAACATTACCAGCGAGGGCCTAGATGTGTTAGGTTAGGTTATATTACGTTATAGACCTATATAATGTTCCCACCGCGAAGTAGGGGCCGATACGCCAGGAATGTTGTAGAATACTGCATCCGAGATGATAGCCTGCACTAGGTTAGGATATATAACGCTATAGACGTATATAATATTCCAACCGAGATGTACGGGACGTCACGAACGAGATTCTGTAAAACATTACCAGCCAGGGCCTAGATGTGTTAGGTTAGGGTATATTACGTTATAGCCGAATATAATGTTCCCACCGAGAAGTAGGGGCCGATATGCCAGGAATGTTGTAAAATACTGCATCCGAGATGATGGCCTGTCTTAGGTTAGGATATATAACGCTATAGTCGTATTTAATATCCCAATCGAGACGTACGGAACAACACGAACGCGATTCTGTAAAACATTACCAGCGAGGGGCTAGATGTGTTAGGTTAGGTTATATTACGTTATAGACCTATGTAATGTTCCCACCGAGAAGTAGGGGCCGATACGCCAGGAATGTTGTAAAATACTACATCCGAGATGATAGCCTGCCTTAGGTTAGGATATATAACGCTATAGACGTATATAATATTCCAACCGAGATGTACGGGACGACACGAACGCGATTCTGTAAAACATTACCAGCGAGGGGCTAAATGGGTTAGGTTAGGATGTGATACGTTATAGACTTGTATAATGTTCCCACCGAGAAGTAGGGGCCGATACGCCAGGAATGTTGTAAAATACTACATCCGAGATGATAGCCTGCCTTACGTTAGGATATATATCCCTGTAGACGTTTATAATGTCCCAACCGAGACGTACGGGACGAAACGAACGGGATTCTGTAAAACATTACCAGCGAGGGGCTAGATGGGTTAGGTTAGTTTGTGATACGTTATAGACGTATATAATTTTCCCACCGAGAACGGGGGCCGATACGCCAGGAATGTTGTAAAATAATACATCCGAGATGATAGCCTGCCTTAGGTTAGGATATATAACGCTATAGACGTATATAATATTCCAAGCGAGATGTACGGGACGTCACTAACGAGGTTCTGTAAAACATTACCAGCGAGGGCCTAGATGTGTTAGGTTAGGTTATATTACGTTATAGACCTATATAATGTTCCCACCGCGAAGTAGGGGCCGATACGACAGGAATGTTGTAGAATACCGCATCCGAGATGATAGCCTGCATTAGGTTAGGATATATAACGCTATAGACGTATATAATATTCCAACCGAGATGTACGGGACGTCACGAACGAGATTCTGTAAAACATTACCAGCCAGGGCGTAGATGTGTTAGGTTAGGTTATATTACGTTATAGACCTATGTAATGTTCCCACCGAGAAGTAGGGGCCGATACGCCAGGAATGTTGTAGATTACTGCATCCGAGATAATGGCCTGCCTTAGGTTAGGATATATAACGCTATAGACGTATTTAATATCCCAATCGAGACGTACGGAACGACACGAACGCGATTCTGTAAAACATTACCAGCGAGGGGCTAGATGTGTTAGGTTAGGTTATATTACGTTATAGACCTATGTAATGTTCCCACCGAGAAGTAGGGGCCGATACGCCAGGAATGTTGTAGATTACTGCATCCGAGATAATGGCCTGCCTTAGGTTAGGATATATAACGCTATAGACGTATATAATATCCCAATCGAGACGTACGGAACGTCACGAACGCGATTCTGTAAAACATTACCAGCGAGGGGCTAGATGTGTTATGTTAGGTTATATTACGTTATAGACCTATATAATGTTCCCACCGAGAAGTAGGGGCCGATACGCCAGGAATGTTGTAGAATACTACATCCGAGATGATAGCCTGCCTTAGGTTAGGATATATAACGCTATAGACGTATATAATATTCCAACCGAGATGTACGGCACGGCACGAACGGGATTCTGTAAAATGTTACCAGCGAGGGGCTAGATGGGTTAGGTTAGGTTATATTACGTTATAGACCTATATAATGTTCCCACCGAGAAGTAGGGGCCGATATGCCAGGAATGTTTCAAAATACTGCATCCGAGATGATAGCCTGCCTTAAGCTAGGATATATAACGCTATAGACGTATATAATATCCCAATCGAGACGTACGGGACGACACGAACGCGATTCTGTAAAATGTTACCAGCGAGGGGCTAGATGTGTTATGTTAGGTTATATTACGTTATAGACCTATATAATGTTCCCACCGAGAAGTAGGGGCCGATACGCCAGGAATGTTGTAGAATACTACATCCGAGATGATAGCCTGCCTTACGTTAGGATATATATCCCTGTAGACGTTTATAATGTCCCAACCGAGACGTACGGGACGAAAGGAACGGGATTCTGTAAAACATTACCAGCGAGGGGCTAGATGGGTTAGGTTAGTTTGTGATACGTTATAGACGTATATAATGTTCCCACCGAGAACGGGGGCCGATACGCCAGGAATGTTGTAAAATAATACATCCGAGATGATAGCCTGCCTTAGGTTAGGATATATAACGCTATAGACGTATATAATATTCCAACCGAGATGTACGGGACGTCACTAACGAGGTTCTGTAAAACATTACCAGCGAGGGCCTAGATGTGTTAGGTTAGGTTATATTACATTATAGACGAATATAATGTTCCCACCGAGAAGTAGCTGCCGACATGCCAGGAATGTTGTAAAATACTGCATCCGAGATGATAGCCTGCCTTAGGTTAGGATATATATCGCTGTAGACGTATATAATATCCCAACCGAGATGTACGGGACGACAGGAACGGGACTCTGTATCACATTACCAGAGAGGGGCTAGATGTGTTAGGTTAGGTTGTGATACGTTATAGACGTATATAATGTTCCCACCGAGAAGTAGGGGCCGATATGCCAGGAATGTCTTAAAATACTGCATCCGAGATGATAGCCTGCCTTAAGCTAGGATATATAACGCTATAGACGTATATAATATACCAATCGGGACGTACGGGACGACACGAACGCGATTCTGTAAAATGTTACCAGCGAGGGGCTAAATGGGTTAGGTTAGGTTATATTACGTTATAGACGAATATAATGATCCCACCGAGAAGTAGGGGCCGATACGCCGGGAATGTAGTAAAATACTACATCCGAGATGCTAGCCTACCTTACGTTAGGATATATATCCCTGTAGACGTTTATAATGTCCCAACCGAGACGTACGGGACCAAACGAACGGGATTCTATAAAACATTACCAGCGAGGGGCTAGATGGGTTAGGCTAGGTTATGTTACGTTATAGACGAATATAATGTTCCCACAGAGAAGTAGGGGCCGATACGTCAGGAATGTTGTAAAATACTACATCCGAGACGATAGCCTGCCTTAGGTTAGGATATATATCGCTGTAGACGTATATAACGTCCCAACCGAGACGTACGGGACGAAACGAACGGGATTCTGTAAAACATTACCAGCGAGGGGCTAGATGGGTTAGGTTAGTTTGTGATACGTTATAGACGTATATAATGTTCCCACCGAGAAGTAGGGGCCGATATGACAGGAATCTCTTAAAATACTGCATCCGAGATGATAGCCTGCCTTAAGCTAGGATATATAACGCTATAGACGTATATAATATCCCTATCGAGACGTACGGGACGACACGAACGCGATTCTGTAAAATGTTACCAGCGAGGGGCTAGATGGGTTAGGTTAGGTTATATTACGTTATAGACGAATATAATGATCCCACCGAGAAGTAGGGGCCGATACGCCGGGAATGTAGTAAAATACCACATCCGAGATGTTAGCCTACCTTACGTTAGGATATATATCCCTGTAGACGTTTATAATGTCCCAACCGAGACGTACGGGACGAAACGAACGGGATTCTGTAAAACATTACCAGCGAAGGGCTAGATGGGTTAGGTTAGGTTATGTTACGTTATAGACGAATATAATGTTCCCACAGAGAAGTAGGGGCCGATACGTCAGGAATGTTGTAAAATACTACATCCGAGACGATAGCCTGCCTTAGGTTAGGATATATAACGCTATAGACGTATATAATATTCCAACCGAGATGTACGGGACGTCACTAACGAGGTTCTGTAAAACATTACCAGCCAGGGCCTAGATGTGTTAGGTTAGGGTATATTACGTTATAGCCGAATATAATGTTCCCACCGAGAAGTAGGGGCCGATATGCCAGGAATGTTGTAAAATACTGCATCCGAGATGATGGCCAGTCTTAGGTTAGGATATATAACGCTATAGACGTATTTAATATCCCAATCGAGACGTACGGAACAACACGAACGCGATTCTGTAAAACATTACCAGCGAGGGCCTAGATGTGTTAGGTTAGGTTATATTACGTTATAGACCTATATAATGTTCCCACCGCGAAGTAGGGGCCGATACGCCAGGAATGTTGTAGAATACTGCATCCGAGATGATAGCCTGCACTAGGTTAGGATATATAACGCTATAGACGTATATAATATTCCAACCGAGATGTACGGGACGTCACGAACGAGATTCTGTAAAACATTACCAGCCAGGGCCTAGATGTGTTAAGTTAGGATATATTACGTTATAGCCGAATATAATGTTCCCACCGAGAAGTAGGGGCCGATATGCCAGGACTGTTGTAAAATACTGCATCCGAGATGATGGCCTGCCTTAGGTTAGGATATATAACGCCATAGACGTATTTAATATCCCAATCGAGACGTACGGAACGACACGAACGCGATTCTGTAAAACATTACCAGCGAGGGGCTAGATGTGTTAGGTTAGGTTATATTACGTTATAGACCTATGTCATGTTCCCACCGCGAAGTAGGGGCCGATACGCCAGGAATGTTGTAGAATACTGCATCCGAGATGATAGCCTGCACTAGGTTAGGATATATAACGCTATAGACGTATATAATATTCCAACCGAGATGTACGGGACGTCACGAACGAGATTCTGTAAAACATTACCAGCCAGGGCCTAGATGTGTTAAGTTAGGATATATTACGTTATAGCCGAATATAATGTTCCCACCGAGAAGTAGGGGCCGATATGCCAGGACTGTTGTAAAATACTGCATCCGAGATGATGGCCTGCCTTAGGTTAGGATATATAACGCCATAGACGTATTTAATATCCCAATCGAGACGTACGGAACGACACGAACGCGATTCTGTAAAACATTACCAGCGAGGGGCTAGATGTGTTAGGTTAGGTTATATTACGTTATAGACCTATGTAATGTTCCCACCGAGAAGTAGGGGCCGATATGCCAGGAATGTTGTAGATTACTGCATCCGAGATGATGGCCTGCCTTAGGTTAGGATATATAACGCTATAGACGTATATAATATGCCAATCGAGACGTACGGAACGTCACGAACGCGATTCTGTAAAACATTACCAGCGAGGGGCTAGATGTGTTATGTTAGGTTATATTACGTTATAGACCTATATAATGGTCCCACCGAGAAGTAGGGGCCGATACGCCAGGAATGTTGTAGAATACTACATCCGAGATGATAGCCTGCCTTAGGTTAGGATATATAACGCTATAAACGTATATAATATTCCAACCGAGATGTACGGCACGGCACGAACGGGATTCTGTAAAATGTTACCAGCGAGGGGCTAGATGGGTTAGGTTAGGTTATATTACGTTATAGACCTATATAATGTTCCCACCGAGAAGTACGGGCCGATACGCCAGGAATGTTGCAGAATACTACATCCAAGATGATAGCCTGCCTTAGATAAGGATATATAACGCTATAGACGTATATAATATTCCAACCGAGATGTACGGGACGACACGAACGCGATTCTGTAAAACATTACCACGGAGGGGCTAAATGGGTTAGGTTAGGATGTGATACGTTATAGACGTGTATAATGTTCCCACCGAGAAGTAGGGGCCGATACGCCAGGAATGTTGTAAAATACTACATCCGAGATGATAGCCTGCCTTAGGTTAGGATATATAACGCTATAGACGTATATAATATTCCAACCGAGATGTACGGGACGTCACTGTCGAGGTTCTGTAAAACATTACCAGCGAGGGCCTAGATGTGTTAGGTTAGGTTATATTACGTTATAGACCTATATAATGTTCCCACTGCGAAGTAGGGGCCGATACGAGAGGAATGTTGTAGAATACCGCATCCGAGATGATAGCCTGCATTAGGTTAGGATATATAACGCTATAGACGTATATAATATTCCAACCGAGATGTACGGGACGTCACGAACGAGATTCTGTAAAACATTACCAGCCAGGGCCTAGATGTGTTAAGTTAGGATATATTACGTTATAGCCGAATATAATGTTCCCACCGAGAAGTAGGGGCCGATATGCCAGGACTGTTGTAAAATACTGCATCCGAGATGATGGCCTGCCTTAGGTTAGGATATATAACGCCATAGACGTATTTAATATCCCAATCGAGACGTACGGAACGACACGAACGCGATTCTGTAAAACATTACCAGCGAGGGGCTAGATGTGTTAGGTTAGGTTATATTACGTTATAGACCTATGTAATGTTCCCACCGAGAAGTAGGGGCCGATACGCCAGGAATGTTGTAGATTACTGCATCCGAGATGATGGCCTGCCTTACGTTAGGATATATAACGCTATAGACGTATATAATATGCCAATCGAGACGTACGGAACGTCACGAACGCGATTCTGTAAAACATTACCAGCGAGGGGCTAGATGTGTTATGTTAGGTTATATTACGTTATAGACCTATATAATGTTCCCACCGAGAAGTAGGGGCCGATACGCCAGGAATGTTGTAGAATACTACATCCGAGATGATAGCCTGCCTTAGGTTAGGATATATAACGCTATAGACGTATATAATATTCCAACCGAGATGTACGGGACGTCACTGTCGAGGTTCTGTAAAACATTACCAGCGAGGGCCTAGATGTGTTAGGTTAGGTTATATTACGTTATAGACCTATATAATGTTCCCACTGCGAAGTAGGGGCCGATACGACAGGAATGTTGTAGAATACCGCATCCGAGATGATAGCCTGCATTAGGTTAGGATATATAACGCTATAGACGTATATAATATTCCAACCGAGATGTACGGGACGTCACGAACGAGATTCTGTAAAACATTACCAGCCAGGGCCTAGATGTGTTAAGTTAGGATATATTACGTTATAGCCGAATATAATGTTCCCACCGAGAAGTAGGGGCCGATATGCCAGGACTGTTGTAAAATACTGCATCCGAGATGATGGCCTGCCTTAGGTTAGGATATATAACGCCATAGACGTATTTAATATCCCAATCGAGACGTACGGAACGACACGAACGCGATTCTGTAAAACATTACCAGCGAGGGGCTAGATGTGTTAGGTTAGGTTATATTACGTTATAGACCTATGTAATGTTCCCACCGAGAAGTAGGGGCCGATACGCCAGGAATGTTGTAGATTACTGCATCCGAGATGATGGCCTGCCTTACGTTAGGATATATAACGCTATAGACGTATATAATATCCCAATCGAGACGTACGGAACGTCACGAACGCGATTCTGTAAAACATTACCAGCGAGGGGCTAGATGTGTTATGTTAGGTTATATTACGTTATAGACCTATATAATGTTCCCACCGAGAAGTAGGGGCCGATACGCCAGGAATGTTGTAGAATACTACATCCGAGATGATAGCCTGCCTTAGGTTAGGATATATAACGCTATAGACGTATATAATATTCCAACCGAGATGTACGGCACGGCACGAACGGGATTCTGTAAAATGTTACCAGCGAGGGGCTAGATGGGTTAGGTTAGGTTATATTACGTTATAGACCTATATAATGTTCCCACCGAGAAGTACGGGCCGATACGCCAGGAATGGTGTAAAATACTACATCCGAGATGTTAGCCTGCCATACGTTAGGATATATATCGCTGTAGACGTATATAATATCCCAACCGAGATGTACGGGACGACAGGAACGGGATTCTGTATCACATTACGAGAGAGGGGCTAGATGGGTTAGGTTAGGTTGTGATACGTTATAGACATATATAATGTTCCCACCGAGAAGTAGGGGCTGATATGCCAGGAATGTTTCAAAATACTGCATCCGAGATGATAGCCTGCCTTAAGCTAGGATATATAACGCTATAGACGTATATAATATCCCAATCGAGACGTACGGGACGACACGAACGCGATTCTGTAAAATGTTACCAGCGAGGGGCTAGATGTGTTATGTTAGGTTATATTACGTTATAGACCTATATAATGTTCCCACCGAGAAGTAGGGGCCGATACGCCAGGAATGTTGTAGAATACTACATCCGAGATGATAGCCTGCCTTACGTTAGGATATATATCCCTGTAGACGTTTATAATGTCCCAACCGAGACGTACGGGACGAAAGGAACGGGATTCTGTAAAACATTACCAGCGAGGGGCTAGATGGGTTAGGTTAGTTTGTGATACGTTATAGACGTATATAATGTTCCCACCGAGAACGGGGGCCGATACGCCAGGAATGTTGTAAAATAATACATCCGAGATGATAGCCTGCCTTAGGTTAGGATATATAACGCTATAGACGTATATAATATTCCAACCGAGATGTACGGGACGTCACTAACGAGGTTCTGTAAAACATTACCAGCGAGGGCCTAGATGTGTTAGGTTAGGTTATATTACGTTATAGACGAATATAATGTTCCCACCGAGAAGTAGCTGCCGACATGCCAGGAATGTTGTAAAATACTGCATCCGAGATGATGGCCTACCTTAGGTTAGGATATATAACGCTATAGAAGTATATAATATTCCAACCGAGATGTACGGAACGGCACGAACGGGATTCTGTAGAATGTTACCAGCGAGGGGCTAGATGGGTTAGGTTAGGTTATATTACGTTATAGACCTATATAATGTTCCCACCGAGAAGTAGCGGCCGATATGCCAGGAATGTTGTAAAATACTGCATCCGAGATGATGGCCTACCTTAGGTTAGGATATATAACGTTATAGACGTATTTAATATCCCAATCGAGACATACGGAACGACACGAACGCGATTCTGTAAAACATTACCAGCGAGGGGCTAGATGTGTTAGGTTAGGTTATATTACGTTATAGACCTATGTAATGTTCCCACCGAGAAGTAGGGGCCGATACGCCAGGAATGTTGTAGATTACTGCATCCGAGATGATGGCCTGCCTTACGTTAGGATATATAACGCTATAGACGTATATAATATCCCAATCGAGACGTACGGAACGTCACGAACGCGATTCTGTAAAACATTACCAGCGAGGGGCTAGATGTGTTATGTTAGGTTATATTACGTTATAGACCTATATAATGTTCCCACCGAGAAGTAGGGGCCGATACGCCAGGAATGTTGTAGAATACTACATCCGAGATGATAGCCTGCCTTAGGTTAGGATATATAACGCTATAGACGTATATAATATTCCAACCGAGATGTACGGGACGTCACGAACGAGATTCTGTAAAACATTACCAGCCAGGGCCTAGATGAGTTAGGTTAGGATATATTACGTTATAGCCGAATGTAATGTTCCCACCGAGAAGTAGGGGCCGATATGCCAGGAATGTTGTAAAATACTACATCCGAGACGATAGCCTGCCTTAGGTTAGGATATATATCGCTGTAGACGTATATAATATCCCAACCGAGATGTACGGGACGACAGGAACGGGACTCTGTATCACATTACCAGAGAGGGGCTAGATGTGTTAGGTTAGGTTGTGATACGTTATAGACGTATATAATGTTCCCACCGAGAAGTAGGGGCCGATATGCCAGGAATGTCTTAAAATACTGCATCCGAGATGATAGCCTGCCTTAAGCTAGGATATATAACGCTATAGACGTATATAATATACCAATCGGGACGTACGGGACGACACGAACGCGATTCTGTAAAATGTTACCAGCGAGGGG
Organism: Xylocopa violacea; assembly: GCA_963969225.1. Lineage (NCBI taxonomy): Eukaryota > Metazoa > Arthropoda > Insecta > Hymenoptera > Apidae > Xylocopa > Xylocopa violacea. The sequence continues at coordinate 95,151 of CAXAJV010000451.1, read as the reverse complement.
CTAAATGGGTTAGGTTAGGTTATATTACGTTATAGACGAATATAATGATCCCACCGAGAAGTAGGGGCCGATACGCCGGGAATGTAGTAAAATACTACATCCGAGATGCTAGCCTACCTTACGTTAGGATATATATCCCTGTAGACGTTTATAATGTCCCAACCGAGACGTACGGGACCAAACGAACGGGATTCTGTAAAACATTACCAGCGAGGGGCTAGATGGGTTAGGCTAGGTTATGTTACGTTATAGACGAATATAATGTTCCCACAGAGAAGTAGGGGCCGATACGTCAGGAATGTTGTAAAATACTACATCCGAGACGATAGCCTGCCTTAGGTTAGGATATATATCGCTGTAGACGTATATAACGTCCCAACCGAGACGTACGGGACGAAACGAACGGGATTCTGTAAAACATTACCAGCGAGGGGCTAGATGGGTTAGGTTAGTTTGTGATACGTTATAGACGTATATAATGTTCCCACCGAGAAGTAGGGGCCGATATGACAGGAATCTCTTAAAATACTGCATCCGAGATGATAGCCTGCCTTAAGCTAGGATATATAACGCTACAGACGTATATAATATCCCTATCGAGACGTACGGGACGACACGAACGCGATTCTGTAAAATGTTACCAGCGAGGGGCTAGATGGGTTAGGTTAGGTTATATTACGTTATAGACGAATATAATGATCCCACCGAGAAGTAGGGGCCGATACGCCGGGAATGTAGTAAAATACCACATCCGAGATGTTAGCCTACCTTACGTTAGGATATATATCCCTGTAGACGTTTATAATGTCCCAACCGAGACGTACGGGACGAAACGAACGGGATTCTGTAAAACATTACCAACGAAGGGCTAGATGGGTTAGGTTAGGTTATGTTACGTTATAGACGAATATAATGTTCCCACAGAGAAGTAGGGGCCGATACGTCAGGAATGTTGTAAAATACTACATCCGAGACGATAGCCTGCCTTAGGTTAGGATATATATCGCTGTAGACGTATATAACGTCCCAACCGAGACGTACGGGACGAAACGAACGGGATTCTGTAAAACATTACCAGCGAGGGGCTAGATGGGTTAGGTTAGTTTGTGATACGTTATAGACGTGTATAATGTTCCCACCGAGAAGTAGGGGCCGATACGCCAGGAATGTTGTAAAATACTACATCCGAGATGATAGCCTGCCTTAGGTTAGGATATATAACGCTATAGACGTATATAATATTCCAACCGAGATGTACGGGACGTCACTAACGAGGTTCTGTAAAACATTACCAGCGAGGGCCTAGATGTGTTAGGTTAGGTTATATTACGTTATAGACCTATATAATGTTCCCACCGCGAAGTAGGGGCCGATACGCCAGGAATGTTGTAGAATACTGCATCCGAGATGATAGCCTGCACTAGGTTAGGATATATAACGCTATAGACGTATATAATATTCCAACCGAGATGTACGGGACGTCACGAACGAGATTCTGTAAAACATTACCAGCCAGGGCCTAGATGTGTTAAGTTAGGATATATTACGTTATAGCCGAATATAATGTTCCCACCGAGAAGTAGGGGCCGATATGCCAGGACTGTTGTAAAATACTGCATCCGAGATGATGGCCTGCCTTAGGTTAGGATATATAACGCCATAGACGTATTTAATATCCCAATCGAGACGTACGGAACGACACGAACGCGATTCTGTAAAACATTACCAGCGAGGGGCTAGATGTGTTAGGTTAGGTTATATTACGTTATAGACCTATGTAATGTTCCCACCGAGAAGTAGGGGCCGATACGCCAGGAATGTTGTAAAATACTACCACCGAGATGATAGCCTGCCTTAGGTTAGGATATATAACGCTATAGACGTATATAATATTCCAACCGAGATGTACGGGACGACACGAACGTGATTCTGTAAAACATTACCAGCGAGGGGCTAAATGGGTTAGGTTAGGATGTGATACGTTATAGACGTGTATAATGTTCCCACCGAGAAGTAGGGGCCGATACGCCAGGAATGTTGTAAAATACTACATCCGAGATGATAGCCTGCCTTAGGTTAGGATATATAACGCTATAGACGTATATAATATTCCAACCGAGATGTACGGGACGTCACTAACGAGGTTCTGTAAAACATTACCAGCGAGGGCCTAGATGTGTTAGGTTAGGTTATATTACGTTATAGACCTATATAATGTTCCCACCGCGAAGTAGGGGCCGATACGCCAGGAATGTTGTAGAATACTGCATCCGAGATGATAGCCTGCACTAGGTTAGGATATATAACGCTATAGACGTATATAATATTCCAACCGAGATGTACGGGACGTCACGAACGAGATTCTGTAAAACATTACCAGCCAGGGCCTAGATGTGTTAAGTTAGGATATATTACGTTATAGCCGAATATAATGTTCCCACCGAGAAGTAGGGGCCGATATGCCAGGACTGTTGTAAAATACTGCATCCGAGATGATGGCCTGCCTTAGGTTAGGATATATAACGCCATAGACGTATTTAATATCCCAATCGAGACGTACGGAACGACACGAACGCGATTCTGTAAAACATTACCAGCGAGGGGCTAGATGTGTTAGGTTAGGTTATATTACGTTATAGACCTATGTAATGTTCCCACCGAGAAGTAGGGGCCGATACGCCGGGAATGTAGTAAAATACTACATCCGAGATGCTAGCCTACATTACGTTAGGATATATATCCCTGTAGACGTTTATAATGTCCCAACCGAGACGTACGGGACCAAACGAACGGGATTCTGTAAAACATTATCAGCGAGGGGCTAGATGGGTTAGGCTAGGTTATGTTACGTTATAGACGAATATAATGTTCCCACCGAGAAGTAGGGGCCGATATGCCAGGAATGTCTTCAAATACTGCATGCGAGATGATTGCCTGCCTTAAGCTAGGATATATAACGCTATAGACGTATATAATATACCAATCGGGACGTACGGGACGACACGAACGCGATTCTGTAAAATGTTACCAGCGAGGGGCTAAATGGGTTAGGTTAGGTTATATTACGTTATAGACGAATATAATGATCCCACCGAGAAGTAGGGGCCGATACGCCGGGAATGTAGTAAAATACTACATCCGAGATGCTAGCCTACCTTACGTTAGGATATATATCCCTGTAGACGTTTATAATGTCCCAACCGAGACGTACGGGACCAAACGAACGGGATTCTGTAAAACATTACCAGCGAGGGGCTAGATGGGTTAGGCTAGGTTATGTTACGTTATAGACGAATATAATGTTCCCACAGAGAAGTAGGGGCCGATACGTCAGGAATGTTGTAAAATACTACATCCGAGACGATAGCCTGCCTTAGGTTAGGATATATATCGCTGTAGACGTATATAACGTCCCAACCGAGACGTACGGGACGAAACGAACGGGATTCTGTAAAACATTACCAGCCAGGGCCTAGATGTGTTAAGTTAGGATATATTACGTTATAGCCGAATATAATGTTCCCACCGAGAAGTAGGGGCCGATATGCCAGGACTGTTGTAAAATACTGCATCCGAGATGATGGCCTGCCTTAGGTTAGGATATATAACGCCATAGACGTATTTAATATCCCAATCGAGACGTACGGAACGACACGAACGCGATTCTGTAAAACATTACCAGCGAGGGGCTAGATGTGTTAGGTTCGGTTATATTACGTTATAGACCTATGTAATGTTCCCACCGAGAAGTAGGGGCCGATACGCCAGGAATGTTGTAGATTACTGCATCCGAGATGATGGCCTGCCTTACGTTAGGATATATAACGCTATAGACGTATATAATATCCCAATCGAGACGTACGGAACGTCACGAACGCGATTCTGTAAAACATTACCAGCGAGGGGCTAGATGTGTTATGTTAGGTTATATTACGTTATAGACCTATATAATGTTCCCACCGAGAAGTAGGGGCCGATACGCCAGGAATGTTGTAGAATACTACATCCGAGATGATAGCCTGCCTTAGGTTAGGATATATAACGCTATAGACGTATATAATATTCCAACCGAGATGTACGGCACGGCACGAACGGGATTCTGTAAAATGTTACCAGCGAGGGGCTAGATGGGTTAGGTTAGGTTATATTACGTTATAGACCTATATAATGTTCCCACCGAGAAGTACGGGCCGATACGCCAGGAATGGTGTAAAATACTACATCCGAGATGTTAGCCTGCCATACGTTAGGATATATATCGCTGTAGACGTATATAATATCCCAACCGAGATGTACGGGACGACAGGAACGGGATTCTGTATCACATTACGAGAGAGGGGCTAGATGGGTTAGGTTAGGTTGTGATACGTTATAGACATATATAATGTTCCCACCGAGAAGTAGGGGCCGATATGCCAGGAATGTTTCAAAATACTGCATCCGAGATGATAGCCTGCCTTAGGTTAGGATATATAACGCTATAGACGTATATAATATTCCAACCGAGATGTACAGAACGTCACGAACGCGATTCTGTAAAACATTACCAGCGAGGGGCTAGATGTGTTATGTTAGGTTATATTACGTTATAGACCTATATAATGTTCCCACCGAGGAGTAGGGGCCGATACGCAAGGAATGATGTAGAATACTACATCCGAGATGATAGCCTGCCTTAGGTTAGGATATATAACGCTATAGACGTATATAATATTCCAACCGAGATGTACGGGACGTCACGAACGAGATTCTGTAAAACATTACCAGCCAGGGCCTAGATGAGTTAGGTTAGGATATATTACGTTATAGCCGAGTATAATGTTCCCACCGAGAAGTAGGGGCCGATATGCCAGGAATGTTGTAAAATACTGCATCCGAGATGATGTCGTGCCTTAGGTTAGGATATATAACGCTATAGACGTATATAATATTCCAACCGAGATGTACGGGACGTCACGAACGCGATTCTGTAAAACATTACCAGCGAGGGGCTAGATGTGTTATGTTAGGTTATATTACGTTATAGATCTATATAATGTTCCCACCGAGAAGTACGGGCCGATACGCCAGGAATGTTGCAGAATACTACATCCAAGATGATAGCCTGCCTTAGATAAGGATATATAACGCTATAGACGTATATAATATTCCAACCGAGATGTACGGGACGACACGAACGCGATTCTGTAAAACATTACCAGCGAGGGGCTAAATGGGTTAGGTTAGGATGTGATACGTTATAGACGTGTATAATGTTCCCACCGAGAAGTAGGGGCCGATACGCCAGGAATGTTGTAGAATACTACATCCGAGATGATAGCCTGCCTTAGGTCAGGATATATAACGCTATAGACGTATATAATATTCCAACCGAGATGTACGGCACGGCACGAACGGGATTCTGTAAAATGTTACCAGCGAGGGGCTAGATGGGTTAGGTTAGGTTATATTACGTTATAGACCTATATAATGTTCCCACCGAGAAGTACGGGCCGATACGCCAGGAATGTTGCAGAATACTACATCCAAGATGATAGCCTGCCTTAGATAAGGATATATAACGCTATAGACGTATATAATATTCCAACCGAGATGTACGGGACGGCACGAACGGGATTCTGTAAAACATTACCAGCGAGGGGCTAGATGTGTTGGGTTAGGTTAGATTACGTTATAGACGAATATAATGTTCCCACAGAGAAGTAGGGGCCGATACGTCAGGAATGTTGTAAAATACTACATCCGAGATGATAGCCTGCCCTAGATTAGGATATATATCGCTGTAGACGTATATAACGTCCCAACCGAGACGTACGGGACGAAACGAACGGGATTCTGTAAAACATTACCAGCGAGGGGCTAGATGGGTTAGGTTAATTTGTGATACGTTATAGACGTATATAATGTTCCCACCGAGAACGGTGGCCGATACGCCAGGAATGTTGTAAGATAATACATCCGAGATGATAGCCTGCCTTAGGTTAGGATATATAACGCTATAGTCGTATATAATATTCCAACCGAGACGTACGGAACGTCACGAACGCGATTCTGTAAAACATTACCAGCGGGGGCTAGATGCGTTAGGTTAGGTTATATTACGTTATAGACCAATATAATGTTCCCACCGTGAAGTAGGGGCCGATACGCCAGGAATGTTGTAGAATACTACATTCGAGATGATAGCCTGCCTTAGGATAGGATATATAACGCTATAGACGTATATAATATTCCAACCGAGACGTACGGGACGAAACGACGGGATTCTGTAAAACACAACCAGCGAGGGAATAGATGGGTTAGGTTAGGTTATGTTACGTTATAGACGAATATAATGTTCCCACCGAGAAGTAGAGGCCGATACGCCAGGAATGTTGTAAAATACTACATCCGAGATGTTAGTCTGCCTTACGTTAGGATATATATCGCTGTAGACGTATATAATGTCCCGACCGAGACGTACGGGACGACAGGAACGGGATTCTGTAAAACATTACCAGCGAGGGGCTAGATGGGTTAGGTTAGGTTGTGATACGTTATAGACGTATATAATGTTCCCACCGAGATGTAGCGGCCGATATGCCAGGAATGTTGTAAAATACTGCATCCGAGATGATGGCCTGCCTTAGGTTAGGATATATAACGCTATAGACGTATATAATATCCCAGTCGAGACGTACGGAACGACACGAACGCGATTCTGTAAAATATTACCAGCGAGGGGCTAGATGTGTTTGGTTATGTTATATTACGTTATAGACGAATATAATGTTCCCCCCGAGAAGTAGAGCCGATACGCCAGGAATGGCGTAAAATACTACATCCGAGATGATAGCCTGCCTTAGGTTAGGATATATAACGCTATAGACGTACATAATATTCCAACCGAGATGTACGGAACGTCACGAACGAGATTCTGTAAAACAATACCAGCGAGGGCCTAGATGTGTTAGGTTAGGTTATATTACGTTATAGACGAATATAATGTTCCCCCCGAGAAGTAGAGCCGATACGCCAGGAATGGCGTAATATACTACATCCGAGATGATAGCCTGCCTTAGGTTAGGATATATAACGCTATAGTCGTATATAATATTCAAACCGAGACGTACGGAACGTCACGAACGCGATTCTGTAAAACATTACCAGCGGGGGCTAGATGCGTTAGGTTAGGTTATATTACGTTATAGACCTATATAATGTTCCCACCGAGAAGTAGGGGTCGATACGCCAGGAATGTTGTAGAATACTACATCCGAGGTGATAGCCTGCCTTAGGTTAGGATATATAACGCTATAGACGTATATAATATTCCAACCGAGATGTACGGCACGGCACGAACGGGATTCTGTAAAATGTTACCAGCGAGGGGCTAGATGGGTTAGGTTAGGTTATATTACGTTATAGACCTATATAATGTTCCCACCGAGAAGTACGGGCCGATACGCCAGGAATGTTGCAGAATACTACATCCAAGATGATAGCCTGCCTTAGATAAGGATATATAACGCTATAGACGTATATAATATTCCAACCGAGATGTACGGGACGACACGAACGCGATTCTGTAAAACATTACCAGCGAGGGGCTAAATGGGTTAGGTTAGGATGTGATACGTTATAGACGTGTATAATGTTCCCACCGAGAAGTAGGGGCCGATACGCCAGGAATGTTGTAAAATACTACATCCGAGGTGATAGCCTGCCTTAGGTTAGGATATATAACGCTATAGACGTACATAATATTCCAACCGAGATGTACGGAACGTCACGAACGAGATTCTGTAAAACAATACCAGCGAGGGCCTAGATGTGTTAGGTTAGGTTATATTACGTTATAGACGAATATAATGTTCCCCCCGAGAAGTAGAGCCAATACGCCAGGAATGGCGTAAAATACTACATCCGAGATGATAGCCTGCCTTAGGTTAGGATATATAACGCTATAGACGTATATAATATTCCGACCGAGATGTACGGAACGTCACGAACGAGATTCTGTAAAACAATACCAGCGAGGGCCTAGATGTGTTAGGTTAGGTTATATTACGTTATAGACCTATATAATGTTCCCACCGAGAAGTAGGGGCCGATACGCCAGAAATGTTGTGAAACACTACATCCGAGATGTCAGGCTGCCTTAGGTTAGGATATGTAACGCTATAGACGTATATAATGTCACAACCGAGACGTACGTGACGACAGGAACGGGATTCTGTATAACATTACCAGCGAGGGGCTAGATGTATTAGGTTAGGTTATATTACGTTATAGACGAATATAATGTTCCCACCGAGAAGTAGAGCCGATACGCCAAGAATGGCGTAAAATACTGCATCCGAGATATTAGCCTGCCTTAAGTTAGGATATATATCGCTGTAGATGTTTATAATGTCCCGACCGAGACGTACGGGACGACAGGAACGGGATTCTGTAAAACACTACCAGCGAGGGGCTAGATGGGTTAGGTTAGGTTGTGATACGTTATAGACATATATAATGTTCCCACCGATAATTAGGGGCCGATATGCCAGGAATGTTGTAAAATACTGCATCCGAGATGATAGCCTGCCTTAGATTAGGATCTATAACGCTATAGACGTACGTAATATTCCAACCGAGATGTACGGGACGTCACGAACGGGATTCTGTAAAACATTACCGGCGAGGGGCTAGATCTGTTAGGTTAGGTTATATTACGTTATAGACGAATATAATGTTCCGCCCGAGAAGTAGAGCCGATACGCCAGGAATGGCGTAAAATACTGCATCCGAGATGTTAGCCTGCCTTAAGTTAGGATATATAACGCTGTAGACGTATATAATGTCCCAACCGAGACGTACGGGACGACACGAACGGGATTCTGTAAAACATTACCAGCGAGGGGCTAGATGTGTTTGGTTAGGTTATATTACGTTATAGACGAATATAATGTTCCCCCCGAGAAGTAGAGCCGATACGCCAGGAATGGCGTAAAATACTACATCCGAGATGATAGCCTGCCTTAGGTTAGGATATATAACGCTATAGACGTATATAATATTCCAACCGAGATGTACGGATCGTCACGAACGAGATTCTGTAAAACAATACCAGCGAGGGCCTAGATGTGTTAGGTTAGGTTATATTACGTTATAGACGAATATAATGTTCCCCCCGAGAAGTAGAGGCCGATACGCCAGGAATGTTGTAAAATACTACATACGAGATGTTAGCCTGCCTTACGTTAGGATATATATCGCTGTAGACGTTTATAATGTCCCAACCGAGACGTACGGGACGACAGGAACGGGATTCTGTAAATCATTACCAGCGAGGGGCTAGATGGGTTAGGTTAGGTTGTGATAAGTTATAGACGTATATAATGTTCCCACCGAGATGTAGCGTCCGATATGCCAGGAATGTTGTGAAATACTGCATCCGAGATGATGGCCTGCCTTAGGTTAGGATATATAACGCTATAGACGTATATAATATCCCAGTCGAGACGTACGGAACGACACGAACGCGATTCTGTAAAATATTACCAGCGAGGGGCTGGTTGGGTTAGGTTAGGTTATGTTACGTTATAGACGTGTATAGTGTTCCCACCGAGAAGTAGAGCCGATACGCCAGGAATGGCGTAAAATACTGCATCCGAGATATTAGCCTGCCTTAAGTTAGGATATATATCGCTGTAGACGTTTATAATGTCCCGACCGAGACGTACGGGACGACAGGAACGGGATTCTGTAAAACATTACCAGCGAGGGGCTAGATGGGTTAGGTTAGGTTGTGATACGTTATAGACATATATAATGTTCCCACCGATAATTAGGGGCCGATATGCCAGGAATGTTGTAAAATACTGCATCCGAGATGATAGCCTGCCTTAGATTAGGATCTATAACGCTATAGACGTATGTAATATTCCAACCGAGATGTACGGGACGTCACGAACGGGATTCTGTAAAACATTACCGGCGAGGGGCTAGATGTGTTAGGTTAGGTTATATTACGTTATAGACGAATATAATGTTCCGCCCGAGAAGTAGAGCCGATACGCCAGGAATGGCGTAAAATACTGCATCCGAGATGGTAGCCTGCCTTAAGTTAGGACATATATCGCTGTAGACGTTTATAGTGTCCCAACCGAGACGTACGGGTCGACAGGAACGGGATTCTGTAAAACATTACCAGCGAGGGGCTAGATGGGTTAGGTTAGGTTGTGATTAGTTATAGACGTATATAATGTTCCCACCGAGATGTAGCGGCCGATATGCCAGGAATGTTGTAGATTACTGCATCCGAGATGATGGCCTGCCTTAGGTTAGGATATATAACGCTATAGACGTATATAATATCCCAACCGAGAGGTACGGGACGACACGAACGGGATTCTGTAAAACATTACCAGCGACGGGCTAGGTGGGTTAGGTTAAGTTGTGATACGTTATAGACATATATAATGTTCCCCCCGAGAAGTAGAGCCGATACGCCAGGAATGTTGTATAATACTGCATCCGAGATGATAGCCTGCCTTAGATTAGGATCTATAACGCTATAGACGTATATAATATTCCAACCGAGATGTACGGGACGTCACGAACGGGATTCTGTAAAACATTACCAGCGAGGGGCTAGATGTGTTAGGTTAGGTTATATTACGTTATAGACGAATATAATGTTCCCCCCGAGAAGTAGAGCCGATACGCCAGGAATGGCGTAAAATACTACATCCGAGATGATAGCCTGCCTTAGGTTAGGATATATAACGCTATAGACGTATATAATATTCCAACCGAGATGTACGGAACGTCACGAACGAGATTCTGTAAAATATTACCAGCGAGGGGCTAGATGTGTTTGGTTATGTTATATTACGTTATAGACGAATATAATGTTCCCCCCGAGAAGTAGAGCCGATACGCCAGGAATGGCGTAAAATACTACATCCGAGATGATAGCCTGCCTTAGGTTAGGATATATAACGCTATAGACGTATATAATATTCCAACCGAGATGTACGGATCGTCACGAACGAGATTCTGTAAAACAATACCAGCGAGGGCCTAGATGTGTTAGGTTAGGTTATATTACGTTATAGACGAATATAATGTTCCCCCCGAGAAGTAGAGGCCGATACGCCAGGAATGTTGTAAAATACTACATACGAGATGTTAGCCTGCCTTACGTTAGGATATATATCGCTGTAGACGTTTATAATGTCCCAACCGAGACATACGGGACGACAGGAACGGGATTCTGTAAATCATTACCAGCGAGGGGCTAGATGGGTTAGGTTAGGTTGTGATAAGTTATAGACGTATATAATGTTCCCACCGAGATGTAGCGTCCGATATGCCAGGAATGTCGTGAAATACTGCATCCGAGATGATGGCCTGCCTTAGGTTAGGATATATAACGCTATAGACGTATATAATATCCCAGTCGAGACGTACGGAACGACACGAACGCGATTCTGTAAAATATTACCAGCGAGGGGCTGGTTGGGTTAGGTTAGGTTATGTTACGTTATAGACGTGTATAGTGTTCCCACCGAGAAGTAGAGCCGATACGCCAGGAATGGCGTAAAATACTGCATCCGAGATATTATCCTGCCTTAAGTTAGGATATATATCGCTGTAGACGTTTATAATGTCCCGACCGAGACGTACGGGACGACAGGAACGGGATTCTGTAAAACATTACCAGCGAGGGGCTAGATGGGTTAGGTTAGGTTGTGATACGTTATAGACATATATAATGTTCCCACCGATAAGTAGGGGCCGATACGCCAGGAATGGCGTAAAATACTGCATCCGAGATATTAGCCTGCCTTAAGTTAGGATATATATCGCTGTAGACGTTTATAATGTCCCGACCGAGACGTACGGGACGACAGGAACGGGATTCTGTAAAACATTACCAGCGAGGGGCTAGATGGGTTAGGTTAGGTTGTGATACGTTATAGACATATATAATGTTCCCACCGATAATTAGGGGCCGATATGCCAGGAATGTTGTAAAATACTGCATCCGAGATGATAGCCTGCCTTAGATTAGGATCTATAACGCTATAGACGTATGTAATATTCCAACCGAGATGTACGGGACGTCACGAACGGGATTCTGTAAAACATTACCGGCGAGGGGCTAGATGTGTTAGGTTAGGTTATATTACGTTATAGACGAATATAATGTTCCGCCCGAGAAGTAGAGCCGATACGCCAGGAATGGCGTAAAATACTGCATCCGAGATGGTAGCCTGCCTTAAGTTAGGATATATATCGCTGTAGACGTTTATAGTGTCCCAACCGAGACGTACGGGTCGACAGGAACGGGATTCTGTAAAACATTACCAGCGAGGGGCTAGATGGGTTAGGTTAGGTTGTGATTAGTTATAGACGTATATAATGTTCCCACCGAGATGTAGCGGCCGATATGCCAGGAATGTTGTAGATTACTGCATCCGAGATGATGGCCTGCCTTAGGTTAGGATATATAACGCTATAGACGTATATAATATCCCAACCGAGAGGTACGGGACGACACGAACGGGATTCTGTAAAACATTACCAGCGACGGGCTAGGTGGGTTAGGTTAAGTTGTGATACGTTATAGACATATATAATGTTCCCCCCGAGAAGTAGAGCCGATACGCCAGGAATGTTGTAAAATACTGCATCCGAGATGATAGCCTGCCTTAGATTAGGATCTATAACGCTATAGACGTATATAATATTCCAACCGAGATGTACGGGACGTCACGAACGGGATTCTGTAAAACATTACCAGCGAGGGGCTAGATGTGTTAGGTTAGGTTATATTACGTTATAGACGAATATAATGTTCCGCCCGAGAAGTAGAGCCGATACGCCAGGAATGGCGTAAAATACTGCATCCGAGATGTTAGCCTGCCTTAAGTTAGGATATATATCGCTGTAGATGTTTATAATGTCCCGACCGAGACGTACGGGACGACAGGAACGGGATTCTGTAAAACATTAAAAGCGAGGGGCTAGATGGGTTAGGTTAGGTTGTGATACGTTATAGACGTATATAATGTTCCCAACGAGATGTAGCGGCCGATATGCCAGGAATGTTGTAAAATACTGCATCCGAGATGATGGCCTGCCTTAGGTTAGGATATATAACGCTATAGACGTATATAATATCCCAGTCGAGACGTACGGAACGACACGAACGCGATTCTGTAAAATATTACCAGCGAGAGGCTGGATGGGTTAGGTTAGGTTATGTTACGTTATAGACGTGTATAGTGTTCCCCCCGAGAAGTAGAGCCGATACGCCAGGAATGGCGTAAAATACTGCATCCGAGATGGTAGCCTGCCTTAAGTTAGGATATATATCGCTGTAGGCGTTTATAATGTCCCAACCGAGACGTACGGGACGACAGGAACGGGATTCTGTAAAACATTACCAGCGGGCGGCTAGATTGGTTAGGTTAGGTTGTGATATGTTATAGACGTATATAATGTTCCCACCGAGATGTAGCGGCCGATATGCCAGGAATGTTGTAAAATACTGCGTCCGAGATGATGGCCTGCCTTAGGTTAGGATATATAACGCAATTGACGTATATAATATCCCAATCGAGATATACGGGAAGTCACGAACGGGATTCTGTAAAACATTACCAGCGAGGGGCTAGATGTGTTAGGTTAGGTTATATTACGTTATAGACGAATATAATGTTCCGCCCGAGAAGTAGAGCCGATACGCCAGGAATGGCGTAAAATACGGCATCCGAGATGTTAGCCCGCCTTAAGTTAGGATATATATCGCTGTAGATGTTTATAATGTCCCGACCGAGACGTACGGGACGACAGGAACGGGATTCTGTAAAACATTACCTGCGAGGGGCTAGATGGGTTAGGTTAGGTTGTGATACGTTATAGACGTATATAATGTTCCCACCGAGATGTAGCGGCCGATATGCCAGGAATGTTGTAAAATACTGCATCCGAGATGATGGCCTGCCTTAGGTTAGGATATATAACGCTATAGACGTATATAATATCCCAGTCGAGACGTACGGAACGACACGAACGCGATTCTGTAAAATATTACCAGCGAGGGGCTGGATGGGTTAGGTTAGGTTATGTTACGTTATAGACGTGTATAGTGTTCCCCCCGAGAAGTAGAGCCGATACGCCAGGAATGGCGTAAAATACTGCATCCGAGATGGTAGCCTGCCTTAAGTTAGGATATATATCGCTGTAGATATTTATAATGTCCCAACCGAGATGTACGGGACGACACGAACGGGATTCTGTAAAACATTACCAGCGTGGGGCTAGATGGGTTAGGTTAGTATGTGATACGTTATAGACGTATATAATGTTCCCACCGAGAAGAAGGGGCCGATACGCCAGGAATGTTGTAAAATACTATATCCGAGATGATAGCCTGCCTTAGGTTAGGATATATAACGCTATAGACGTATATAATATTCCAACCGAGATGTACCGGACGTCACGAACGCGATTCTGTAAAATATTACCAGCGAGGGGCTGGATGGGATAGGTTAGGTTATGTTACGTTATAGACGTGTATAGTGTTCCCACCGAGAAGTAGTGCCGATACGCCAGGAATGGCGTAAAATACTGCATCCGAGATGATAGCCTGCCTTAAGTTAGGATATATAACGCTGTAGACGTATATAATGTCCCAACCGAGACGTACGGGACGACACGAACGGGATTCTGTAAAACATTACCAGCGAGGGGCTAGATGTGTTTGGTTAGGTTATATTACGTTATAGACGAATATAATGTTCCCCCCGAGCAGTAGAGCCGATACGCCAGGAATGGCGTAAAATACTGCATCCGGGATATTAGCCTGCCTTAAGTTAGGATATGTATCGCTGTAGACGTTTATAATGTCCCAACCGAGGCGAACGGGACGACAGGAACGGGATTCTGTAAAACATTACCAGCGAGGGGCTAGATGGGTTAGGTTAGGTTGTGATACGTTATAGACGTATATAATGTTCCCACCGAGATGTAGCGGCCGATATGCCAGGAATGTTGTAAAATACTGCATCCGAGATGATGGCCTGCCTTAGGTTAGGATATATAACGCTATAGACGTATATAATATCCCAGTCAAGACGTACGGAACGACACGAACGCGATTCTGTAAAATATTACCAGCGAGGGGCTAGATGGGTTAGGTTAGGTTATGTTACGTTATAGACGTGTATAATGTTCCCACCGAGAAGTAGAGCCGATACGCCCGGAATGGCGTAAAATACTGCATCCGAGATGATAGCCTGCCTTAAGTTAGGATATATAACGCTGTAGACGTATATAATGTCCCAAACGAGACGTACGGGACGACAGGAACGGGATTCTGTACAACATTACCAGCGAGGGGCTAGATGTGTTAGGTTAGGTTATATTACGTTATAGACGAATATAATGTTCCCCCCGAGAAGTAGAGGCCGATACGCCAGGAAGGTTGTAAAATACTACATCTGAGATGTTAGCCTGCCTTACGTTAGGATATATATCGCTGTAGATGTTTATAATGTCCCAACCGAGACGTACGGGACGACAGGAACGGGATTCTGTAAAACATTACCAGCGAGGGTCTAGAGGGGTTAGGTTAGGTTGTGATAAGTTATAGACGTATATAATGTTCCCACCGAGATGTAGCGGCCGATATGCCAGGAATGTTGTAAAATACTGCATTCGAGATGATGGCCTGCCTTAGGTTAGGATATATAACGCTGTAGACGTATATAATGTCCCAACCGAGACGTACGGGACGACACGAACGGGATTCTGTAAAACATTACCAGCGAGGTGCTAGATGTGTTTGGTTAGGTTATATTACGTTATAGACGAATATAATGTTCCGCCCGAGAAGTAGAGCCGATACGCCAGGAATGGCGTAAAATACTGCATCCGAGATGGTAGCCTGCCTTAAGTTAGGATATATATCGCTGTAGACGTTTATAGTGTCCCAACCGAGACGTACGGGTCGACAGGAACGGGATTCTGTAAAACATTACCAGCGAGGGGCTAGATGGGTTAGGTTAGGTTGTGATTAGTTATAGACGTATATAATGTTCCCACCGAGAAGTAGAGCCGATACGCCAAGAATGGCGTAAAATACTGCATCCGAGATATTAGCCTGCCTTAAGTTAGGATATATATCGCTGTAGATGTTTATAATGTCCCGACCGAGACGTACGGGACGACAGGAACGGGATTCTGTAAAACACTACCAGCGAGGGGCTAGATGGGTTAGGTTAGGTTGTGATACGTTATAGACATATATAATGTTCCCACCGATAATTAGGGGCCGATATGCCAGGAATGTTGTAAAATACTGCATCCGAGATGATAGCCTGCCTTAGATTAGGATCTATAACGCTATAGACGTACGTAATATTCCAACCGAGATGTACGGGACGTCACGAACGGGATTCTGTAAAACATTACCGGCGAGGGGCTAGATCTGTTAGGTTAGGTTATATTACGTTATAGACGAATATAATGTTCCGCCCGAGAAGTAGAGCCGATACGCCAGGAATGGCGTAAAATACTGCATCCGAGATGTTAGCCTGCCTTAAGTTAGGATATATAACGCTGTAGACGTATATAATGTCCCAACCGAGACGTACGGGACGACACGAACGGGATTCTGTAAAACATTACCAGCGAGGGGCTAGATGTGTTTGGTTAGGTTATATTACGTTATAGACGAATATAATGTTCCCCCCGAGAAGTAGAGCCGATACGCCAGGAATGGCGTAAAATACTACATCCGAGATGATAGCCTGCCTTAGGTTAGGATATATAACGCTATAGACGTATATAATATTCCAACCGAGATGTACGGATCGTCACGAACGAGATTCTGTAAAACAATACCAGCGAGGGCCTAGATGTGTTAGGTTAGGTTATATTACGTTATAGACGAATATAATGTTCCCCCCGAGAAGTAGAGGCCGATACGCCAGGAATGTTGTAAAATACTACATACGAGATGTTAGCCTGCCTTACGTTAGGATATATATCGCTGTAGACGTTTATAATGTCCCAACCGAGACGTACGGGACGACAGGAACGGGATTCTGTAAATCATTACCAGCGAGGGGCTAGATGGGTTAGGTTAGGTTGTGATAAGTTATAGACGTATATAATGTTCCCACCGAGATGTAGCGTCCGATATGCCAGGAATGTTGTGAAATACTGCATCCGAGATGATGGCCTGCCTTAGGTTAGGATATATAACGCTATAGACGTATATAATATCCCAGTCGAGACGTACGGAACGACACGAACGCGATTCTGTAAAATATTACCAGCGAGGGGCTGGTTGGGTTAGGTTAGGTTATGTTACGTTATAGACGTGTATAGTGTTCCCACCGAGAAGTAGAGCCGATACGCCAGGAATGGCGTAAAATACTGCATCCGAGATATTAGCCTGCCTTAAGTTAGGATATATATCGCTGTAGACGTTTATAATGTCCCGACCGAGACGTACGGGACGACAGGAACGGGATTCTGTAAAACATTACCAGCGAGGGGCTAGATGGGTTAGGTTAGGTTGTGATACGTTATAGACATATATAATGTTCCCACCGATAATTAGGGGCCGATATGCCAGGAATGTTGTAAAATACTGCATCCGAGATGATAGCCTGCCTTAGATTAGGATCTATAACGCTATAGACGTATGTAATATTCCAACCGAGATGTACGGGACGTCACGAACGGGATTCTGTAAAACATTACCGGCGAGGGGCTAGATGTGTTAGGTTAGGTTATATTACGTTATAGACGAATATAATGTTCCGCCCGAGAAGTAGAGCCGATACGCCAGGAATGGCGTAAAATACTGCATCCGAGATGGTAGCCTGCCTTAAGTTAGGACATATATCGCTGTAGACGTTTATAGTGTCCCAACCGAGACGTACGGGTCGACAGGAACGGGATTCTGTAAAACATTACCAGCGAGGGGCTAGATGGGTTAGGTTAGGTTGTGATTAGTTATAGACGTATATAATGTTCCCACCGAGATGTAGCGGCCGATATGCCAGGAATGTTGTAGATTACTGCATCCGAGATGATGGCCTGCCTTAGGTTAGGATATATAACGCTATAGACGTATATAATATCCCAACCGAGAGGTACGGGACGACACGAACGGGATTCTGTAAAACATTACCAGCGACGGGCTAGGTGGGTTAGGTTAAGTTGTGATACGTTATAGACATATATAATGTTCCCCCCGAGAAGTAGAGCCGATACGCCAGGAATGTTGTATAATACTGCATCCGAGATGATAGCCTGCCTTAGATTAGGATCTATAACGCTATAGACGTATATAATATTCCAACCGAGATGTACGGGACGTCACGAACGGGATTCTGTAAAACATTACCAGCGAGGGGCTAGATGTGTTAGGTTAGGTTATATTACGTTATAGACGAATATAATGTTCCCCCCGAGAAGTAGAGCCGATACGCCAGGAATGGCGTAAAATACTACATCCGAGATGATAGCCTGCCTTAGGTTAGGATATATAACGCTATAGACGTATATAATATTCCAACCGAGATGTACGGAACGTCACGAACGAGATTCTGTAAAATATTACCAGCGAGGGGCTAGATGTGTTTGGTTATGTTATATTACGTTATAGACGAATATAATGTTCCCCCCGAGAAGTAGAGCCGATACGCCAGGAATGGCGTAAAATACTACATCCGAGATGATAGCCTGCCTTAGGTTAGGATATATAACGCTATAGACGTATATAATATTCCAACCGAGATGTACGGATCGTCACGAACGAGATTCTGTAAAACAATACCAGCGAGGGCCTAGATGTGTTAGGTTAGGTTATATTACGTTATAGACGAATATAATGTTCCCCCCGAGAAGTAGAGGCCGATACGCCAGGAATGTTGTAAAATACTACATACGAGATGTTAGCCTGCCTTACGTTAGGATATATATCGCTGTAGACGTTTATAATGTCCCAACCGAGACATACGGGACGACAGGAACGGGATTCTGTAAATCATTACCAGCGAGGGGCTAGATGGGTTAGGTTAGGTTGTGATAAGTTATAGACGTATATAATGTTCCCACCGAGATGTAGCGTCCGATATGCCAGGAATGTCGTGAAATACTGCATCCGAGATGATGGCCTGCCTTAGGTTAGGATATATAACGCTATAGACGTATATAATATCCCAGTCGAGACGTACGGAACGACACGAACGCGATTCTGTAAAATATTACCAGCGAGGGGCTGGTTGGGTTAGGTTAGGTTATGTTACGTTATAGACGTGTATAGTGTTCCCACCGAGAAGTAGAGCCGATACGCCAGGAATGGCGTAAAATACTGCATCCGAGATATTATCCTGCCTTAAGTTAGGATATATATCGCTGTAGACGTTTATAATGTCCCGACCGAGACGTACGGGACGACAGGAACGGGATTCTGTAAAACATTACCAGCGAGGGGCTAGATGGGTTAGGTTAGGTTGTGATACGTTATAGACATATATAATGTTCCCACCGATAAGTAGGGGCCGATACGCCAGGAATGGCGTAAAATACTGCATCCGAGATATTAGCCTGCCTTAAGTTAGGATATATATCGCTGTAGACGTTTATAATGTCCCGACCGAGACGTACGGGACGACAGGAACGGGATTCTGTAAAACATTACCAGCGAGGGGCTAGATGGGTTAGGTTAGGTTGTGATACGTTATAGACATATATAATGTTCCCACCGATAATTAGGGGCCGATATGCCAGGAATGTTGTAAAATACTGCATCCGAGATGATAGCCTGCCTTAGATTAGGATCTATAACGCTATAGACGTATGTAATATTCCAACCGAGATGTACGGGACGTCACGAACGGGATTCTGTAAAACATTACCGGCGAGGGGCTAGATGTGTTAGGTTAGGTTATATTACGTTATAGACGAATATAATGTTCCGCCCGAGAAGTAGAGCCGATACGCCAGGAATGGCGTAAAATACTGCATCCGAGATGGTAGCCTGCCTTAAGTTAGGATATATATCGCTGTAGACGTTTATAGTGTCCCAACCGAGACGTACGGGTCGACAGGAACGGGATTCTGTAAAACATTACCAGCGAGGGGCTAGATGGGTTAGGTTAGGTTGTGATTAGTTATAGACGTATATAATGTTCCCACCGAGATGTAGCGGCCGATATGCCAGGAATGTTGTAGATTACTGCATCCGAGATGATGGCCTGCCTTAGGTTAGGATATATAACGCTATAGACGTATATAATATCCCAACCGAGAGGTACGGGACGACACGAACGGGATTCTGTAAAACATTACCAGCGACGGGCTAGGTGGGTTAGGTTAAGTTGTGATACGTTATAGACATATATAATGTTCCCCCCGAGAAGTAGAGCCGATACGCCAGGAATGTTGTAAAATACTGCATCCGAGATGATAGCCTGCCTTAGATTAGGATCTATAACGCTATAGACGTATATAATATTCCAACCGAGATGTACGGGACGTCACGAACGGGATTCTGTAAAACATTACCAGCGAGGGGCTAGATGTGTTAGGTTAGGTTATATTACGTTATAGACGAATATAATGTTCCGCCCGAGAAGTAGAGCCGATACGCCAGGAATGGCGTAAAATACTGCATCCGAGATGTTAGCCTGCCTTAAGTTAGGATATATATCGCTGTAGATGTTTATAATGTCCCGACCGAGACGTACGGGACGACAGGAACGGGATTCTGTAAAACATTAAAAGCGAGGGGCTAGATGGGTTAGGTTAGGTTGTGATACGTTATAGACGTATATAATGTTCCCAACGAGATGTAGCGGCCGATATGCCAGGAATGTTGTAAAATACTGCATCCGAGATGATGGCCTGCCTTAGGTTAGGATATATAACGCTATAGACGTATATAATATCCCAGTCGAGACGTACGGAACGACACGAACGCGATTCTGTAAAATATTACCAGCGAGAGGCTGGATGGGTTAGGTTAGGTTATGTTACGTTATAGACGTGTATAGTGTTCCCCCCGAGAAGTAGAGCCGATACGCCAGGAATGGCGTAAAATACTGCATCCGAGATGGTAGCCTGCCTTAAGTTAGGATATATATCGCTGTAGGCGTTTATAATGTCCCAACCGAGACGTACGGGACGACAGGAACGGGATTCTGTAAAACATTACCAGCGGGCGGCTAGATTGGTTAGGTTAGGTTGTGATATGTTATAGACGTATATAATGTTCCCACCGAGATGTAGCGGCCGATATGCCAGGAATGTTGTAAAATACTGCGTCCGAGATGATGGCCTGCCTTAGGTTAGGATATATAACGCAATTGACGTATATAATATCCCAATCGAGATATACGGGAAGTCACGAACGGGATTCTGTAAAACATTACCAGCGAGGGGCTAGATGTGTTAGGTTAGGTTATATTACGTTATAGACGAATATAATGTTCCGCCCGAGAAGTAGAGCCGATACGCCAGGAATGGCGTAAAATACGGCATCCGAGATGTTAGCCCGCCTTAAGTTAGGATATATATCGCTGTAGATGTTTATAATGTCCCGACCGAGACGTACGGGACGACAGGAACGGGATTCTGTAAAACATTACCTGCGAGGGGCTAGATGGGTTAGGTTAGGTTGTGATACGTTATAGACGTATATAATGTTCCCACCGAGATGTAGCGGCCGATATGCCAGGAATGTTGTAAAATACTGCATCCGAGATGATGGCCTGCCTTAGGTTAGGATATATAACGCTATAGACGTATATAATATCCCAGTCGAGACGTACGGAACGACACGAACGCGATTCTGTAAAATATTACCAGCGAGGGGCTGGATGGGTTAGGTTAGGTTATGTTACGTTATAGACGTGTATAGTGTTCCCCCCGAGAAGTAGAGCCGATACGCCAGGAATGGCGTAAAATACTGCATCCGAGATGGTAGCCTGCCTTAAGTTAGGATATATATCGCTGTAGATATTTATAATGTCCCAACCGAGATGTACGGGACGACACGAACGGGATTCTGTAAAACATTACCAGCGTGGGGCTAGATGGGTTAGGTTAGTATGTGATACGTTATAGACGTATATAATGTTCCCACCGAGAAGAAGGGGCCGATACGCCAGGAATGTTGTAAAATACTATATCCGAGATGATAGCCTGCCTTAGGTTAGGATATATAACGCTATAGACGTATATAATATTCCAACCGAGATGTACCGGACGTCACGAACGCGATTCTGTAAAATATTACCAGCGAGGGGCTGGATGGGATAGGTTAGGTTATGTTACGTTATAGACGTGTATAGTGTTCCCACCGAGAAGTAGTGCCGATACGCCAGGAATGGCGTAAAATACTGCATCCGAGATGATAGCCTGCCTTAAGTTAGGATATATAACGCTGTAGACGTATATAATGTCCCAACCGAGACGTACGGGACGACACGAACGGGATTCTGTAAAACATTACCAGCGAGGGGCTAGATGTGTTTGGTTAGGTTATATTACGTTATAGACGAATATAATGTTCCCCCCGAGCAGTAGAGCCGATACGCCAGGAATGGCGTAAAATACTGCATCCGGGATATTAGCCTGCCTTAAGTTAGGATATGTATCGCTGTAGACGTTTATAATGTCCCAACCGAGGCGAACGGGACGACAGGAACGGGATTCTGTAAAACATTACCAGCGAGGGGCTAGATGGGTTAGGTTAGGTTGTGATACGTTATAGACGTATATAATGTTCCCACCGAGATGTAGCGGCCGATATGCCAGGAATGTTGTAAAATACTGCATCCGAGATGATGGCCTGCCTTAGGTTAGGATATATAACGCTATAGACGTATATAATATCCCAGTCAAGACGTACGGAACGACACGAACGCGATTCTGTAAAATATTACCAGCGAGGGGCTAGATGGGTTAGGTTAGGTTATGTTACGTTATAGACGTGTATAATGTTCCCACCGAGAAGTAGAGCCGATACGCCCGGAATGGCGTAAAATACTGCATCCGAGATGATAGCCTGCCTTAAGTTAGGATATATAACGCTGTAGACGTATATAATGTCCCAAACGAGACGTACGGGACGACAGGAACGGGATTCTGTACAACATTACCAGCGAGGGGCTAGATGTGTTAGGTTAGGTTATATTACGTTATAGACGAATATAATGTTCCCCCCGAGAAGTAGAGGCCGATACGCCAGGAAGGTTGTAAAATACTACATCTGAGATGTTAGCCTGCCTTACGTTAGGATATATATCGCTGTAGATGTTTATAATGTCCCAACCGAGACGTACGGGACGACAGGAACGGGATTCTGTAAAACATTACCAGCGAGGGTCTAGAGGGGTTAGGTTAGGTTGTGATAAGTTATAGACGAATATAATGTTCCGCCCGAGAAGTAGAGCCGATACCCCAGGAATGGCGTAAAATACTGCATCCGAGATGTTAGCCTGCCTTAAGTTAGGATATATATCGCTGTAGATGTTTATAATGTCCCGACCGAGACGTACGGGACGACAGGAACGGGATTCTGTAAAACATTAAAAGCGAGGGGCTAGATGGGTTAGGTTAGGTTGTGATACGTTATAGACGTATATAATGTTCCCACCGAGATGTAGCGGCCGATATGCCAGGAATGTTGTAAAATACTGCATCCGAGATGATGGCCTGCCTTAGGTTAGGATATATAACGCTATAGACGTATATAATATCCCAGTCGAGACGTACGGAACGACACGAACGCGATTCTGTAAAATATTACCAGCGAGGGGCTGGATGGGTTAGGTTAGGTTATGTTACGTTATAGACGTGTATAGTGTTCCCCCCGAGAAGTAGAGCCGATACGCCAGGAATGGCGTAAAATACTGCATCCGAGATGGTAGCCTGCCTTAAGTTAGGATATATATCGCTGTAGGCGTTTATAATGTCCCAACCGAGACGTACGGGACGACAGGAACGGGATTCTGTAAAACATTACCAGCGGGCGGCTAGATTGGTTAGGTTAGGTTGTGATATGTTATAGACGTATATAATGTTCCCACCGAGATGTAGCGGCCGATATGCCAGGAATGTTGTAAAATACTGCATCCGAGATGATGGCCTGCCTTAGGTTAGGATATATAACGCAATTGACGTATATAATATCCCAACCGAGATATACGGGAAGTCACGAACGGGATTCTGTAAAACATTACCAGCGAGGGGCTAGATGTGTTAGGTTAGGTTATATTACGTTATAGACGAATATAATGTTCCGCCCGAGAAGTAGAGCCGATACGCCAGGAATGGCGTAAAATACGGCATCCGAGATGTTAGCCCGCCTTAAGTTAGGATATATATCGCTGTAGATGTTTATAATGTCCCGACCGAGACGTACGGGACGACAGGAACGGGATTCTGTAAAACATTACCTGCGAGGGGCTAGATGGGTTAGGTTAGGTTGTGATACGTTATAGACGTATATAATGTTCCCACCGAGATGTAGCGGCCGATATGCCAGGAATGTTGTAAAATACTGCATCCGAGATG
This sequence comes from Xylocopa violacea, assembly GCA_963969225.1. NCBI lineage: Eukaryota > Metazoa > Arthropoda > Insecta > Hymenoptera > Apidae > Xylocopa > Xylocopa violacea. The sequence goes on along the minus strand of CAXAJV010000451.1, from coordinate 70,569 downwards.
ATGGCCTGCCTTAGGTTAGGATATATAACGCTATAGACGTATATAATATCCCAGTCGAGACGTACGGAACGACACGAACGCGATTCTGTAAAATATTACCAGCGAGGGGCTGGATGGGTTAGGTTAGGTTATGTTACGTTATAGACGTGTATAGTGTTCCCCCCGAGAAGTAGAGCCGATACGCCAGGAATGGCGTAAAATACTGCATCCGAGATGGTAGCCTGCCTTAAGTTAGGATATATATCGCTGTAGATGTTTATAATGTCCCGACCGAGACGTACGGGACGACAGGAACGGGATTCTGTAAAACATTAAAAGCGAGGGGCTAGATGGGTTAGGTTAGGTTGTGATACGTTATAGACGTATATAATGTTCCCACCGAGATGTAGCGGCCGATATGCCAGGAATGTTGTAAAATACTGCGTCCGAGATGATGGCCTGCCTTAGGTTAGGATATATAACGCAATTGACGTATATAATATCCCAATCGAGATATACGGGAAGTCACGAACGGGATTCTGTAAAACATTACCAGCGAGGGGCTAGATGTGTTAGGTTAGGTTATATTACGTTATAGACGAATATAATGTTCCGCCCGAGAAGTAGAGCCGATACGCCAGGAATGGCGTAAAATACGGCATCCGAGATGTTAGCCCGCCTTAAGTTAGGATATATATCGCTGTAGATGTTTATAATGTCCCGACCGAGACGTACGGGACGACAGGAACGGGATTCTGTAAAACATTACCTGCGAGGGGCTAGATGGGTTAGGTTAGGTTGTGATACGTTATAGACGTATATAATGTTCCCACCGAGATGTAGCGGCCGATATGCCAGGAATGTTGTAAAATACTGCATCCGAGATGATGGCCTGCCTTAGGTTAGGATATATAACGCTATAGACGTATATAATATCCCAGTCGAGACGTACGGAACGACACGAACGCGATTCTGTAAAATATTACCAGCGAGGGGCTGGATGGGTTAGGTTAGGTTATGTTACGTTATAGACGTGTATAGTGTTCCCCCCGAGAAGTAGAGCCGATACGCCAGGAATGGCGTAAAATACTGCATCCGAGATGGTAGCCTGCCTTAAGTTAGGATATATATCGCTGTAGATGTTTATAATGTCCCAACCGAGATGTACGGGACGACACGAACGGGATTCTGTAAAACATTACCAGCGTGGGGCTAGATGGGTTAGGTTAGTATGTGATACGTTATAGACGTATATAATGTTCCCACCGAGAAGAAGGGGCCGATACGCCAGGAATGTTGTAAAATACTATATCCGAGATGATAGCCTGCCTTAGGTTAGGATATATAACGCTATAGACGTATATAATATTCCAACCGAGATGTACCGGACGTCACGAACGCGATTCTGTAAAATATTACCAGCGAGGGGCTGGATGGGATAGGTTAGGTTATGTTACGTTATAGACGTGTATAGTGTTCCCACCGAGAAGTAGAGCCGATACGCCAGGAATGGCGTAAAATACTGCATCCGAGATGATAGCCTGCCTTAAGTTAGGATATATAACGCTGTAGACGTATATAATGTCCCAACCGAGACGTACGGGACGACACGAACGGGATTCTGTAAAACATTACCAGCGAGGGGCTAGATGTGTTTGGTTAGGTTATATTACGTTATAGACGAATATAATGTTCCCCCCGAGCAGTAGAGCCGATACGCCAGGAATGGCGTAAAATACTGCATCCGGGATATTAGCCTGCCTTAAGTTAGGATATGTATCGCTGTAGACGTTTATAATGTCCCAACCGAGGCGAACGGGACGACAGGAACGGGATTCTGTAAAACATTACCAGCGAGGGGCTAGATGGGTTAGGTTAGGTTATATTACGTTATAGACGAATATAATGTTCCCCCCGAGAAGTAGAGGCCGATACGCCAGGAAGGTTGTAAAATACTACATCCGAGATGTTAACCTGCCTTACGTTAGGATATATATCGCTGTAGATGTTTATAATGTCCCAACCGAGACGTACGGGACGACAGGAACGGGATTCTGTAAAACATTACCAGCGAGGGTCTAGAGGGGTTAGGTTAGGTTGTGATAAGTTATAGACGTATATAATGTTCCCACCGAGATGTAGCGGCCGATATGCCAGGAATGTTGTAAAATACTGCATTCGAGATGATGGCCTGCCTTAGGTTAGGATATATAACGCTATAGACGTATATAATATCCCAGTCGAGACGTACGGAACGACACGAACGCGATTCTGTAAAATATTACCAGCGAGGGGCTGGATGGGTTAGGTTAGGTTATGTTACGTTGTAGACGTGTATAGTGTTCCCACCGAGAAGTAGAGCCGATACGCCAGGAATGGCGTAAAATACTGCATCCGAGATGATAGCCTGCCTTAAGTTAGGATATATAACGCTGTAGACGTATATAATGTCCCAACCGAGACGTACGGGACGACACGAACGGGATTCTGTAAAACATTACCAGCGAGGTGCTAGATGTGTTTGGTTAGGTTATATTACGTTATAGACGAATATAATGTTCCCCCCGAGAAGTAGAGCCGATACGCCAGGAATGGCGTAAAATACTACATCCGAGATGACAGCCTGCCTTAGGTTAGGATATATAACGCTATAGACGTATATAATATACCAACCGAGATGTACGGGACGACACGACCGGGATTCTGTAAAACATTACCAGCGTGGGGCTAGATGGGTTAGGTTAGTATGTGATACGTTATAGACGTATATAATGTTCCCACCGAGAAGTAGGGGCCGATACGCCAGGAATGTTGTAAAATACTATATCCGAGATGATAGCCTGCCTTAGGTTAGGATATATAACGCTATAGACGTATATAATATTCCAACCGAGATGTACCGGACGTCACGAACGCGATTCTGTAAAATATTACCAGCGAGGGGCTGGATGGGATAGGTTAGGTTATGTTACGTTATAGACGTGTATAGTGTTCCCACCGAGAAGTAGAGCCGATACGCCAGGAATGGCGTAAAATACTGCATCCGAGATGATAGCCTGCCTTAAGTTAGGATATATAACGCTGTAGACGTATATAATGTCCCAACCGAGACGTACGGGACGACACGAACGGGATTCTGTAAAACATTACCAGCGAGGGGCTAGATGTGTTTGGTTAGGTTATATTACGTTATAGACGAATATAATGTTCCCCCCGAGAAGTAGAGCCGATACGCCAGGAATGTTGTAAAATACTACATCCGAGATGATAGCCTGCCTCAGGTTAGGATATATAACGCTATAGACGTATATAATATTCCAACCGAGATGTACGGGACGTAACGAGCGGGATTCTGCAAAACATTACCAGCGAGGGGCTAGATTTGTTAGGTGAGGTTATATTACGTTATAGACCTATATAATGTTCCCACCGAGAAGTAGGGGCCGATACGCCAGGAATGTTGTAAAATTCTACATCCGAGATGATAGCCTGCCTTAGGTTAGGATATATAACGCTATAGACGTATATAATATCCCAACCGAGATGTACGGGACGACACGAACGGGATTCTGTAAAACATTACCAGCGAGGGGCTAGATGTGTTAGGTTAGGTTATATTACGTTATAGACGAATATAATGTTCCCCCCGAGAAGTAGGGCCGATACGCCAGGAATGGCGTAAAATACTGCATCCGAGATGTTAGGCTGCCTTAGGTTAGGATATATAACGCTGTAGACGTACACAATGTCCCAACCGAGACGTACGGGACGACAGGAACGGGATTCTGTAAAACATTACCAGCGAGAGGCTAGATGGGTTAGATTAGGTTGTGATACGTTATAGACGTATATAATGTTCCCACCGAGAAGTAGGGGCCGATATGCCAGGAATGTTGTAAAATACCGCATCCGAGATGATGGCCTGCCTTAGGTTAGGATATATATCGCTGTAGAAGTTTATAATGTCCCAACCGAGACTTACGGGACGACAGGAACGGGATTCTGTAAAACATTACCAGCGAGGGGCTAGATGTGTTAGGTTCGGTTATATTACGTTATAGACCTATATAATGTTCCCACCGAGAAGTAGGGGCCGATACGCCAGGAATGTTGTAAAATACTACATCCGAGATGATAGCCTGCCTTAGGTTAGGATATATAACGCTATAGACGTATATAATATCCCAACCGAGATGTACGGGACGACACGAACGGGATTCTGTAAAACATTACCAGCGAGGGGCTAGATGTGTTAGGTTAGGTTATATTACGTTATAGACGAATATAATGTTCCCCCCGAGAAGTAGGGCCGATACGCCAGGAATGGCGTAAAATACTGCATCCGAGATGTTAGGCTGCCTTAGGTTAGGATATATAACGCTGTAGACGTACACAATGTCCCAACCGAGACGTACGGGACGACAGGAACGGGATTCTGTAAAACATTACCAGCGAGAGGCTAGATGGGTTAGATTAGGTTGTGATACGTTATAGACGTATATAATGTTCCCACCGAGAAGTAGGGGCCGATATGCCAGGAATGTTGTAAAATACCGCATCCGAGATGATGGCCTGCCTTAGGTTAGGATATATATCGCTGTAGAAGTTTATAATGTCCCAACCGAGACTTACGGGACGACAGGAACGGGATTCTGTAAAACATTACCAGCGAGGGGCTAGATGTGTTAGGTTCGGTTATATTACGTTATAGACCTATATAATGTTCCCACCGAGAAGTAGGGGCCGATACGCCAGGAATGTTGTAAAATACTACATCCGAGATGTTAGACTGCCTTACGTTAGGATATATATCGCTGTAGACGTTTATAATGTCCCAACCGAGACGTACGGGACGACACGAACGGGATTCTGTAAAACATTACCAGCGAGGGGCTAGATGGGTTAGGTTAGTATGTGAACCGTTATAGACGTATATAATGTTCCCACCGAGAAGTAGGGGCCGATACGCCAGGAATGTTGTAAAATACTACATCCGAGATGATAGCCTGCCTCAGGTTAGGATATATAACGCTATAGACGTATATAATATTCCAGCCGAGATGTACGGGACGTAACGAGCGGGATTCTGTAAAACATTACCAGCGAGGGGCTAGATTTGTTAGGTGAGGTTATATTACGTTATAGACCTATATAATGTTCCCACCGATAAGTAGGGGCCGATATGCCAGGAATGTTGTAAAATACTGCATCCGAGATGATAGCCTGCCTTAGATTAGGATATATAACGCTATAGACGTATATAATATCCCAACCGAGATGTACGGGACGTCACGAACTGGATTCTGTAAAACATTACCAGCGAGGGGCTAGATGAGTTAGGTTAGGTTATATTACGTTATAGACCTATATAATGTTCCCACCGAGAAGTAGGGGCCGATACGCCAGGAATGTTGTAAAATACTACATCCGAGATGTTAGACTGCCTTACGTTAGGATATATATCGCTGTAGACGTTTATAATGTCCCAACCGAGACGTACGGGACGACACGAACGGGATTCTGTAAAACATTACCAGCGAGGGGCTAGATGGGTTAGGTTAGTATGTGAACCGTTATAGACGTATATAATGTTCCCACCGAGAAGTAGGGGCCGATACGACAGGAATGTTGTAAAATACTACATCCGAGATGATAGCCTGCCTCAGGTTAGGATATATAACGCTATAGACGTATATAATATCCCAACCGAGATGTACGTGACGACACGAACGGGATTCTGTAAAACATTAACAGCGAGGGGCTAGATGTGTTAGGTTATGTTATATTACGTTATAGACGAATATAATGTTCCCACCGAGAAGTAGGGGCCGATACGCCAGGAATGTTGTAAAATACTACATCCGAGATGATAGCCTGCCTCAAGTTAGGATATATAACGCTATAGACGTATATAATATTCCAACCGAGATGTACGGGACGTAACGAGCGGGATTCTGTAAAACATTACCAGCGAGGGGCTAGATGTGTTAGGTTAGGTTATATTACGTTATAGACGAATATAATGTTCCCCCCGAGAAGTAGGGCCGATACGCCAGGAATGGCGTAAAATACTGCATCCGAGATGTTAGGCTGCCTTAGGTTAGGATATATAACGCTGTAGACGTACACAATGTCCCAACCGAGACGTACGGGACGACAGGAACGGGATTCTGTAAAACATTACCAGCAAGGGGCTAGATGGGTTAGATTAGGTTGTGATACGTTATAGACGTATATAATGTTCCCACCGAGAAGTAGGGGCCGATATGCCAGGAATGTTGTAAAATACCGCATCCGAGATGATGGCCTGCCTTAGGTTAGGAGATATATCGCTGTAGAAGTTTATAATGTCCCAACCGAGACGTACGGGACGACAGGAACGGGATTCTGTAACACATTACCAGCGAGGGGCTAGATGGGTTAGGTTAGGTTATGTTACGTTATAGACGTGTACAATGTTCCCACCGAGAAGTAGAGCCGATACGCCAGGAATGGCGTAAAATACTGCATCCGAGATGGTAGCCTGCCTTAAGTTAGGATATATAACGCTGTAGACGTATATAATGTCCCAACCGAGACGTACCGGACGACAGGAACGGGATTCTGTAAAACATTACCAGCGAGGGGCTAGATGTGTTATGTTAGGTTATATATCGTTATAGACGAATATAATGTTTCCCCCGAGAAGTAGAGCCGATACGCCAGGAATGGCGTATAATACTGCATCCGAGATGTTAGGCTGCCTTAGGTTAGGATATATAACGCTGTAGACGTACACAATGTCCCAACCGAGACGTACGGGACGTCACGAACGGGATTCTGTAAAACATTACCAGCGAGGGGCTGGACGGGTTAGGTTAGGTTGTGATACGTTATAGACGTATATAATGTTCCCACCGAGATGTAGGGGCCGATACGCCAGGCATGTTGTAAAATACTGCATCCGAGATGATAGCCTGCCTTAGGTTAGGATATATATCACTGTAGAAGTTTGTAATGTCCCAACCGAGACGTACGGGACGACAGGAACGGGATTCTGTAAAACATTACCAGCGAGGGGCTAGATGGGTTAGATTAGGTTGTGATAGGTTATAGACGTATATAATGTTCCCACCGAGAAGTAGGGGCCGATATGCCAGGAATGTTGTAAAATACCGCATCCGAGATGATGGCCTGCCTTAGGTTAGGATATATATCGCTGTAGAAGTTTATAATGTCCCAACCGAGACGTACGGGAAGACAGGAACGGGATTCTGTAACACATTACCAGCGAGGGGCTAGATGTGTTAGGTTCGGTTATATTACGTTATAGACCTATATAATGTTCCCACCGAGAAGTAGGGGCCGATACGACAGGAATGTTGTAAAATACCGCATCCGAGATGATGGCCTGCCTTAGGTTAGGATATATACCGCTGTAGAAGTTTATAATGTCCCAACCGAGACGTACGGGACGACAGGAACGGGATTCTGTAACACATTACCAGCGAGGGACTAGATGTGTTAGGTTCGGTTATATTACGTTATAGACCTATATAATGTTCCCACCGAGAAGTAGGGGCCGATACGACAGGAATGTTGTAAAATACTACAACCGAGATGTTAGACTGCCTTACGTTAGGATATATATCGCTGTAGATGTTTATAATGTCCCAACCGAGACGTACGGGACGACAGGAACGGGATTCTGTAAAACATTACCAGCGAGGGGCTAGATGGGATAGGTTAGGTTGTGATACGTTATAGACATACATAATGTTCCCACCGATAAGTAGGGGCCGATATGCCAGGAATGTTGTAAAATACTGCATCCGAGATGATAGCCTGCCTTAGATTAGGATATATAACGCTATAGACGTATATAATATCCCAACCGAGATGTACGGGACGACAGGAACGGGATTCTGTAACACATTACCAGCGAGGGGCTAGATGTGTTAGGTTCGGTTATATTACGTTATAGACCTATATAATGTTCCCACCGAGAAGTAGAGCCGATACGCCAGGAATGTTGTAAAATACTACATCCGAGATGATAGCCTGCCTCAGGTTAGGATATATAACGCTATAGACGTATATAATATTCCAACCGAGATGTACGGGACGTAACGAGCGGGATTCTGTAAAACATTACCAGCGAGGGGCTAGATTTGTTAGGTGAGGTTATATTACGTTATAGACCTATATAATGTTCCCACCGAGAAGTAGGGGCCGATACGCCAGGAATGTTGTAAAATTCTACATCCGAGATGATAGCCTGCCTTAGGTTAGGATATATAACGCTATAGACGTATATAATATCCCAACCGAGATGTACGGGACGACACGAACGGGATTCTGTAAAACATTACCAGCGAGGGGCTAGATGTGTTAGGTTAGGTTATATTACGTTATAGACGAATATAATGTTCCCCCCGAGAAGTAGGGCCGATACGCCAGGAATGGCGTAAAATACTGCATCCGAGATGTTAGGCTGCCTTAGGTTAGGATATATAACGCTGTAGACGTACACAATGTCCCAACCGAGACGTACGGGACGACAGTAACGGGATTCTGTAAAACATTACCAGCGAGAGGCTAGATGGGTTAGATTAGGTTGTGATACGTTATAGACGTATATAATGTTCCCACCGAGAAGTAGGGGCCGATATGCCAGGAATGTTGTAAAATACCGCATCCGAGATGATGGCCTGCCTTAGGTTAGGATATATAACGCTATAGACGTATATAATATCCCAGTCGAGACGTACGGAACGACACGAACGCGATTCTGTAAAATATTACCAGCGAGGGGCTGGATGGGTTAGGTTAGGTTATGCTACGTTATAGACGTGTATAGTGTTCCCCCCGAGAAGTAGAGCCGATACGCCAGGAATGGCGTAAAATACTGCATCCGAGATGGTAGCCTGCCTTAAGTTAGGATATATATCGCTGTAGATGTTTATAATGTCCCAACCGAGATGTACGGGACGACACGAACGGGATTCTGTAAAACATTACCAGCGTGGGGCTAGATGGGTTAGGTTAGTATGTGATACGTTATAGACGTATATAATGTTCCCACCGAGAAGAAGGGGCCGATACGCCAGGAATGTTGTAAAATACTATATCCGAGATGATAGCCTGCCTTAGGTTAGGATATATAACGCTATAGACGTATATAATATTCCAACCGAGATGTACCGGACGTCACGAACGCGATTCTGTAAAATATTACCAGCGAGGGGCTGGATGGGATAGGTTAGGTTATGTTACGTTATAGACGTGTATAGTGTTCCCACCGAGAAGTAGAGCCGATACGCCAGGAATGGCGTAAAATACTGCATCCGAGATGATAGCCTGCCTTAAGTTAGGATATATAACGCTGTAGACGTATATAATGTCCCAACCGAGACGTACGGGACGACACGAACGGGATTCTGTAAAACATTACCAGCGAGGGGCTAGATGTGTTTGGTTAGGTTATATTACGTTATAGACGAATATAATGTTCCCCCCGAGAAGTAGAGCCGATACGCCAGGAATGGCGTAAAATACTGCATCCGGGATATTAGCCTGCCTTAAGTTAGGATATGTATCGCTGTAGACGTTTATAATGTCCCAACCGAGGCGAACGGGACGACAGGAACGGGATTCTGTAAAACATTACCAGCGAGGGGCTAGATGGGTTAGGTTAGGTTGTGATACGTTATAGACGTATATAATGTTCCCACCGAGATGTAGCGGCCGATATGCCAGGAATGTTGTAAAATACTGCATCCGAGATGATGGCCTGCCTTAGGTTAGGATATATAACGCTATAGACGTATATAATATCCCAGTCAAGACGTACGGAACGACACGAACGCGATTCTGTAAAATATTACCAGCGAGGGGCTAGATGGGTTAGGTTAGGTTATGTTACGTTATAGACGTGTATAATGTTCCCACCGAGAAGTAGAGCCGATACGCCCGGAATGGCGTAAAATACTGCATCCGAGATGATAGCCTGCCCTAAGTTAGGATATATAACGCTGTAGACGTATATAATGTCCCAAACGAGACGTACGGGACGACAGGAACGGGATTCTGTACAACATTACCAGCGAGGGGCTAGATGTGTTAGGTTAGGTTATATTACGTTATAGACGAATATAATGTTCCCCCCGAGAAGTAGAGGCCGATACGCCAGGAAGGTTGTAAAATACTACATCCGAGATGTTAGCCTGCCTTACGTTAGGATATATATCGCTGTAGATGTTTATAATGTCCCAACCGAGACGTACGGGACGACACGACCGGGATTCTGTAAAACATTACCAGCGTGGGGCTAGATGGGTTAGGTTAGTATGTGATACGTTATAGACGTATATAATGTTCCCACCGAGAAGTAGGGGCCGATACGCCAGGAATGTTGTAAAATACTATATCCGAGATGATAGCCTGCCTTAGGTTAGGATATATAACGCTATAGACGTATATAATATTCCAACCGAGATGTACCGGACGTCACGAACGCGATTCTGTAAAATATTACCAGCGAGGGGCTGGATGGGATAGGTTAGGTTATGTTACGTTATAGACGTGTATAGTGTTCCCACCGAGAAGTAGAGCCGATACGCCAGGAATGGCGTAAAATACTGCATCCGAGATGATAGCCTGCCTTAAGTTAGGATATATAACGCTGTAGACGTATATAATGTCCCAACCGAGACGTACGGGACGACACGAACGGGATTCTGTAAAACATTACCAGCGAGGGGCTAGATGTGTTTGGTTAGGTTATATTACGTTATAGACGAATATAATGTTCCCCCCGAGAAGTAGAGCCGATACGCCAGGAATGTTGTAAAATACTACATCCGAGATGATAGCCTGCCTCAGGTTAGGATATATAACGCTATAGACGTATATAATATTCCAACCGAGATGTACGGGACGTAACGAGCGGGATTCTGTAAAACATTACCAGCGAGGGGCTAGATTTGTTAGGTGAGGTTATATTACGTTATAGACCTATATAATGTTCCCACCGAGAAGTAGGGGCCGATACGCCAGGAATGTTGTAAAATTCTACATCCGAGATGATGGCCTGCCTTAGGTTAGGATATATAACGCTATAGACGTATATAATATCCCAGTCGAGACGTACGGAACGACACGAACGCGATTCTGTAAAATATTACCAGCGAGGGGCTAGATGGGTTAGGTTAGGTTATGTTACGTTATAGACGTGTACAATGTTCCCACCGAGAAGTAGAGCCGATACGCCAGGAATGGCTTAAAATACTGCATCCGAGATGATAGCCTGCCTTAGGTTAGGATATACAACGCTGTAGACGTACACAATGTCCCAACCGAGACGTACGGGACGGCACGAACGGGATTCTGTAAAACATTACCAGCGAGGGGCTAGATGTGTTAGGTTCGGTTATATTACGTTATAGACCTATATAATGTTCCCACCGAGAAGTAGGGGCCGATACGACAGGAATGTTGTAAAATACTACAACCGAGATGTTAGACTGCCTTACGTTAGGATATATATCGCTGTAGACGTTTATAATGTCCCAACCGAGACGTACGGGACGGCAGGAACGGGATTCTGTAAAACATTACCAGCGAGTGGCTAGATGGGTTAGGTTAGGTTGTGATACGTTATAGACATATATAATGTTCCACCGATAAGTATGGGCCGATATGCCAGGAATGTTGTAAAATACTGCATCCGAGATGATAGCCTGCCTTAGATTAGGATATATAACGCTATAGACGTATATAATATCCCAACCGAGATGAACGGGACGTCACGAACGGGATTCTGTAAAACATTACCAGCGAGGGGCTAGATGAGTTAGGTTAGGTTATATTACGTTATAGACCTATATAATGTTCCCACCGAGAAGTAGAGCCGATACGCCAGGAATGGCGTATAATACTGCATCCGAGATTTTAGGCTGCCTTAGGTTAGGATATATAACGCTGTAGACGTACACAATGTCCCAACCGAGACGTACGGGACGTCACGAACGGGATTCTGTAAAACATTACCAGCGAGGGGCTGGACGGGTTAGGTTAGGTTGTGATACGTTATAGACGTATATAATGTTCCCACCGAGATGTAGGGGCCGATACGCCAGGCATGTTGTAAAATACTGCATCCGAGATGATAGCCTGCCTTAGGTTAGGATATATATCACTGTAGAAGTTTGTAATGTCCCAACCGAGACGTACGGGACGACAGGAACGGGATTCTGTAAAACATTACCAGCGAGGGGCTAGATGGGTTAGATTAGGTTGTGATACGTTATAGACGTATATAATGTTCCCACCGAGAAGTAGGGGCCGATATGCCAGGAATGTTGTAAAATACCGCATCCGAGATGATGGCCTGCCTTAGGTTAGGATATATACCGCTGTAGAAGTTTATAATGTCCCAACCGAGACGTACGGGACGACAGGAACGGGATTCTGTAACACATTACCAGCGAGGGGCTAGATGTGTTAGGTTCGGTTATATTACGTTATAGACCTATATAATGTTCCCACCGAGAAGTAGGGGCCGATACGACAGGAATGTTGTAAAATACTACAACCGAGATGTTAGACTGCCTTACGTTAGGATATATATCGCTGTAGATGTTTATAATGTCCCAACCGAGACGTACGGGACGACACGAACGGGATTCTGTAAAACATTACCAGCGAGGGGCTAGATGTGTTAGGTTAGGTTATATTACGTTATAGACGAATATAATGTTCCCCCCGAGAAGTAGGGCCGATACGCCAGGAATGGCGTAAAATACTGCATCCGAGATGTTAGGCTGCCTTAGGTTAGGATATATAACGCTGTAGACGTACACAATGTCCCAACCGAGACGTACGGGACGACAGGAACGGGATTCTGTAAAACATTACCAGCGAGAGGCTAGATGGGTTAGATTAGGTTGTGATACGTTATAGACGTATATAATGTTCCCACCGAGAAGTAGGGGCCGATATGCCAGGAATGTTGTAAAATACCGCATCCGAGATGATGGCCTGCCTTAGGTTAGGATATATATCGCTGTAGAAGTTTATAATGTCCCAACCGAGACTTACGGGACGACAGGAACGGGATTCTGTAAAACATTACCAGCGAGGGGCTAGATGTGTTAGGTTCGGTTATATTACGTTATAGACCTATATAATGTTCCCACCGAGAAGTAGGCGCCGATACGACAGGAATGTTGTAAAATACTACAACCGAGATGTTAGACTGCCTTACGTTAGGATATATATCGCTGTAGACGTTTATAATGTCCCAACCGAGACGTACTGGACGACAGGAACGGGATTCTGTAAAACATTACCAGCGAGGGGCTAGATGGGTTAGGTTAGGTTGTGATACGTTATAGACATATATATTGTTCCCACCGATAAGTAGGGGCCGATATGCCAGGAATGTTGTAAAATACTGCATCCGAGATGATAGCCTGCCTTAGATTAGGATATATAACGCTATAGACGTATATAATATCCCAACCGAGATGTACGGGACGTCACGAACTGGATTCTGTAAAACATTACCAGCGAGGGGCTAGATGTGTTAGGTTAGGTTATATTACGTTATAGACGAATATAATGTTCCCACCGAGAAGTAGAGGCCGATACGCCAGGAATGTTGTAAAATACTACATCCGAGATGTTAGCCTGCCTTACGTTAGGATATATATCGCTGTAGAAGTTTATAATGTCCCAACCGAGACGTACGGGACGACAGGAACGGGATTCTGTAAAACATTACCAGCGAGGGGCTAGATGTTAGGTTCGGTTATATTACGTTATAGACCTATATAATGTTCCCACCGAGAAGTAGGGGCCGAAACGCCAGGAATGTTGTAAAATACTACATCCGAGATGTTAGACTGCCTTACGTTAGGATATATATCGCTGTAGACGTTTATAATGTCCCAACCGAGACGTACGGGACGACACGAACGGGATTCTGTAAAACATTACCAGCGAGGGGCTAGATGGGTTAGGTTAGTATGTGAACCGTTATAGACGTATATAATGTTCCCACCGAGAAGTAGGGGCCGATATGCCAGGAATGTTGTAAAATACTGCATCCGAGATGATAGCCTGCCTTAGATTAGGATATATAACGCTATAGACGTATATAATATCCCAACCGAGATGTACGGGACGTCACGAACGGGATTCTGTAAAACGTTACCAGCGAGGGGCTAGATGGGTTAGGTTAGGTTGTGATACGTTATAGACATATATAATGTTCCCACCGATAATTAGGGGCCGATATGCCAGGAATGTTGTAAAATACTGCATCCGAGATGATGGCCTGCCTTAGGTTAGGATATATAACGCTATAGACGTATATAATATCCCAGTCGAGACGTACGGAACGACACGAACGCGATTCTGTAAAATATTACCAGCGAGGGGCTAGATGGGTTAGGTTAGGTTATGTTACGTTATAGACGTGTACAATGTTCCCACCGAGAAGTAGAGCCGATACGCCAGGAATGGCTTAAAATACTGCATCCGAGATGATAGCCTGCCTTAGGTTAGGATATACAACGCTGTAGACGTACACAATGTCCCAACCGAGACGTACGGGACGGCACGAACGGGATTCTGTAAAACATTACCAGCGAGGGGCTAGATGTGTTAGGTTCGGTTATATTACGTTATAGACCTATATAATGTTCCCACCGAGAAGTAGGGGCCGATACGACAGGAATGTTGTAAAATACTACAACCGAGATGTTAGACTGCCTTACGTTAGGATATATATCGCTGTAGACGTTTATAATGTCCCAACCGAGACGTACGGGAGGACAGGAACGGGATTCTGTAAAACATTACCAGCGAGGGGCTAGATGGGTTAGGTTAGGTTGTGATACGTTATAGACATATATAATGTTCCACCGATAAGTATGGGCCGATATGCCAGGAATGTTGTAAAATACTGCATCCGAGATGATAGCCTGCCTTAGATTAGGATATATAACGCTATAGACGTATATAATATCCCAACCGAGATGAACGGGACGTCACGAACGGGATTCTGTAAAACATTACCAGCGAGGGGCTAGATGAGTTAGGTTAGGTTATATTACGTTATAGACCTATATAATGTTCCCACCGAGAAGTAGAGCCGATACGCCAGGAATGGCGTATAATACTGCATCCGAGATTTTAGGCTGCCTTAGGTTAGGATATATAACGCTGTAGACGTACACAATGTCCCAACCGAGACGTACGGGACGTCACGAACGGGATTCTGTAAAACATTACCAGCGAGGGGCTGGACGGGTTAGGTTAGGTTGTGATACGTTATAGACGTATATAATGTTCCCACCGAGATGTAGGGGCCGATACGCCAGGCATGTTGTAAAATACTGCTTCCGAGATGATAGCCTGCCTTAGGTTAGGATATATATCACTGTAGAAGTTTGTAATGTCCCAACCGAGACGTACGGGACGACAGGAACGGGATTCTGTAAAACATTACCAGCGAGGGGCTAGATGGGTTAGATTAGGTTGTGATACGTTATAGACGTATATAATGTTCCCACCGAGAAGTAGGGGCCGATATGCCAGGAATGTTGTAAAATACCGCATCCGAGATGATGGCCTGCCTTAGGTTAGGATATATATCGCTGTAGAAGTTTATAATGTCCCAACCGAGACGTACGGGACGACAGGAACGGGATTCTGTAACACATTACCAGCGAGGGGCTAGATGTGTTAGGTTCGGTTATATTACGTTATAGACCTATATAATGTTCCCACCGAGAAGTAGAGCCGATACGCCAGGAATGGCGTATAATACTGCATCCGAGATTTTAGGCTGCCTTAGGTTAGGATATATAACGCTGTAGACGTACACAATGTCCCAACCGAGACGTACGGGACGTCACGAACGGGATTCTGTAAAACATTACCAGCGAGGGGCTGGACGGGTTAGGTTAGGTTGTGATACGTTATAGACGTATATAATGTTCCCACCGAGATGTAGGGGCCGATACGCCAGGCATGTTGTAAAATACTGCATCCGAGATGATAGCCTGCCTTAGGTTAGGATATATATCACTGTAGAAGTTTGTAATGTCCCAACGGAGACGTACGGGACGACAGGAACGGGATTCTGTAAAACATTACCAGCGAGGGGCTAGATGGGTTAGATTAGGTTGTGATACGTTATAGACGTATATAATGTTCCCACCGAGAAGTAGGGGCCGATATGCCAGGAATGTTGTAAAATACCGCATCCGAGATGATGGCCTGCCTTAGGTTAGGATATATATCGCTGTAGAAGTTTATAATGTCCCAACCGAGACGTACGGGACGACAGGAACGGGATTCTGTAACACATTACCAGCGAGGGGCTAGATGTGTTAGGTTCGGTTATATTACGTTATAGACCTATATAATGTTCCCACCGAGAAGTAGGGGCCGATACGACAGGAATGTTGTAAAATACCGCATCCGAGATGATGGCCTGCCTTAGGTTAGGATATATACCGCTGTAGAAGTTTATAATGTCCCAACCGAGACGTACGGGACGACAGGAACGGGATTCTGTAACACATTACCAGCGAGGGGCTAGATGTGTTAGGTTCGGTTATATTACGTTATAGACCTATATAATGTTCCCACCGAGAAGTAGGGGCCGATACGACAGGAATGTTGTAAAATACTACAACCGAGATGTTAGACTGCCTTACGTTAGGATATATATCGCTGTAGATGTTTATAATGTCCCAACCGAGACGTACGGGACGACAGGAACGGGATTCTGTAAAGCATTACCAGCGAGGGGCTAGATGGGATAGGTTAGGTTGTGATACGTTATAGACATACATAATGTTCCCACCGATAAGTAGGGGCCGATATGCCAGGAATGTTGTAAAATACTGCATCCGAGATGATAGCCTGCCTTAGATTAGGATATATAACGCTATAGACGTATATAATATCCCAACCGAGATGTACGGGACGTCACGAACGGGATTCTGTAAAACGTTACCAGCGAGGGGCTAGATGGGTTAGGTTAGGTTGTGATACGTTATAGACATATATAATGTTCCCACCGATAATTAGGGGCCGATATGCCAGGAATGTTGTAAAATACTGCATCCGAGATGATGGCCTGCCTTAGGTTAGGATATATAACGCTATAGACGTATATAATATCCCAGTCGAGACGTACGGAACGACACGAACGCGATTCTGTAAAATATTACCAGCGAGGGGCTAGATGGGTTAGGTTAGGTTATGTTACGTTATAGACGTGTACAATGTTCCCACCGAGAAGTAGAGCCGATACGCCAGGAATGGCTTAAAATACTGCATCCGAGATGATAGCCTGCCTTAAGTTAGGATATATAACGCTGTAGACGTATATAACGTCCCAACCGAGAGGTACGGGACGACACGAACGGGATTCTGGAAAACATTACCAGCGAGGGGCTAGATGTGTTAGGTTAGGTTATATTACGTTATAGACGAATATAATGTTTCCCCCGAGAAGTAGAGTCGATACGCCAGGAATGGCGTATAATACTGCATCCGAGATGTTAGGCTGCCTTAGGTTAGGATATACAACGCTGTAGACGTACACAATGTCCCAACCGAGACGTACGGGACGGCACGAACGGGATTCTGTAAAACATTACCAGCGAGGGGCTAGATGTGTTAGGTTCGGTTATATTACGTTATAGACCTATATAATGTTCCCACCGAGAAGTAGAGCCGATACGCCAGGAATGTTGTAAAATACTACATCCGAGATGATAGCCTGCCTCAGGTTAGGATATATAACGCTATAGACGTATATAATATTCCAACCGAGATGTACGGGACGTAACGAGCGGGATTCTGTAAAACATTACCAGCGAGGGGCTAGATTTGTTAGGTGAGGTTATATTACGTTATAGACCTATATAATGTTCCCACCGAGAAGTAGGGGCCGATACGCCAGGAATGTTGTAAAATTCTACATCCGAGATGATAGCCTGCCTTAGGTTAGGATATATAACGCTATAGACGTATATAATATCCCAACCGAGATGTACGGGACGACACGAACGGGATTCTGTAAAACATTACCAGCGAGGGGCTAGATGTGTTAGGTTAGGTTATATTACGTTATAGACGAATATAATGTTCCCCCCGAGAAGTAGGGCCGATACGCCAGGAATGGCGTAAAATACTGCATCCGAGATGTTAGGCTGCCTTAGGTTAGGATATATAACGCTGTAGACGTACACAATGTCCCAACCGAGACGTACGGGACGACAGGAACGGGATTCTGTAAAACATTACCAGCGAGAGGCTAGATGGGTTAGATTAGGTTGTGATACGTTATAGACGTATATAATGTTCCCACCGAGAAGTAGGGGCCGATATGCCAGGAATGTTGTAAAATACCGCATCCGAGATGATGGCCTGCCTCAGGTTAGGATATATATCGCTGTAGAAGTTTATAATGTCCCAACCGAGACTTACGGGACGACAGGAACGGGATTCTGTAAAACATTACCAGCGAGGGGCTAGATGTGTTAGGTTCGGTTATATTACGTTATAGACCTATATAATGTTCCCACCGAGAAGTAGGGGCCGATACGACAGGAATGTTGTAAAATACTACAACCGAGATGTTAGACTGCCTTACGTTAGGATATATATCGCTGTAGACGTTTATAATGTCCCAACCGAGACGTACGGGACGACAGGAACGGGATTCTGTAAAACATTACCAGCGAGGGGCTAGATGGGTTAGGTTAGGTTGTGATACGTTATAGACATATATATTGTTCCCACCGATAAGTAGGGGCCGATATGCCAGGAATGTTGTAAAATACTGCATCCGAGATGATAGCCTGCCTTAGATTAGGATATATAACGCAATAGACGTATATAATATCCCAACCGAGATGTACGGGACGTCACGAACTGGATTCTGTAAAACATTACCAGCGAGGGGCTAGATGAGTTAGGTTAGGTTATATTACGTTATAGACCTATATAATGTTCCCACCGAGAAGTAGGGGCCGATACGCCAGGAATGTTGTAAAATACTACATCCGAGATGTTAGACTGCCTTACGTTAGGATATATATCGCTGTAGACGTTTATAATGTTCCAACCGAGACGTACGGGACGACACGAACGGGATTCTGTAAATCATTACCAGCGAGGGGCTAGATGGGTTAGGTTAGTATGTGAACCGTTATAGACGTATATAATGTTCCCACCGAGAAGTAGGGGCCGATACGCCAGGAATGTTGTAAAATACTACATCCGAGATGATAGCCTGCCTCAGGTTAGGATATATAACGCTATAGACGTATATAATATTCCAGCCGAGATGTACGGGACGTAACGAGCGGGATTCTGTAAAACATTACCAGCGAGGGGCTAGATTTGTTAGGTGAGGTTATATTACGTTATAGACCTATATAATGTTCCCACCGAGAAGTAGGGGCCGATACGCCAGGAATGTTGTAAAATTCTACATCCGAGATGATAGCCTGCCTTAGGTTAGGATATATAACGCTATAGACGTATATAATATCCCAACCGAGATGTACGGGACGACACGAACGGGATTCTGTAAAACATTACCAGCGAGGGGCTAGATGTGTTAGGTTAGGTTATATTACGTTATAGACGAATATAATGTTCCCCCCGAGAAGTAGGGCCGATAGGCCAGGAATGGCGTAAAATACTGCATCCGAGATGTTAGGCTGCCTTAGGTTAGGATATATAACGCTGTAGACGTACACAATGTCCCAACCGAGACGTACGGGACGACAGGAACGGGATTCTGTAAAACATTACCAGCGAGGGGCTAGATGGGTTAGGTTAGGTTGTGATACGTTATAGACATATATAATGTTCCCACCGATAAGTAGGGGCCGATATGCCAGGAATGTTGTAAAATACTGCATCCGAGATGATAGCCTGCCTTAGATTAGGATATATAACGCTATAGACGTATATAATATCCCAACCGAGATGTACGGGACGTCACGAACTGGATTCTGTAAAACATTACCAGCGAGGGGCTAGATGAGTTAGGTTAGGTTATATTACGTTATAGACCTATATAATGTTCCCACCGAGAAGTAGGGGCCGATACGACAGGAATGTTGTAAAATACTACATCCGAGATGATAGCCTGCCTCAGGTTAGGATATATAACGCTATAGACGTATATAATATCCCAACCGAGATGTACGTGACGACACGAACGGGATTCTGTAAAACATTACCAGCGAGGGGCTAGATGTGTTAGGTTAGGTTATATTACGTTATAGACGAATATAATGTTCCCACCGAGAAGTAGGGGCCGATACGCCAGGAATGTTGTAAAATACTACATCCGAGATGATAGCCTGCCTCAGGTTAGGATATATAACGCTATAGACGTATATAATATTCCAACCGAGATGTACGGGACGTAACGAGCGGGATTCTGTAAAACATTACCAGCGAGGGGCTAGATGTGTTAGGTTAGGTTATATTACGTTATAGACGAATATAATGTTCCCACCGAGAAGTAGGGGCCGATACGCCAGGAATGTTGTAAAATACTACATCCGAGATGATAGCCTGCCTCAGGTTAGGATATATAACGCTATAGACGTATATAATATTCCAACCGAGATGTACGGGACGTAACGAGCGGGATTCTGTAAAACATTACCAGCGAGGGGCTAGATTTGTTAGGTGAGGTTATATTACGTTATAGACGAATATAATGTTCCCACCGAGAAGTAGGGGCCGATACGCCAGGAATGTTGTAAAATTCTACATCCGAGATGATAGCCTGCCTTAGGTTAGGATATATAACGCTATAGACGTATATAATATCCCAACCGAGATGTACGGGACGACACGAACGGGATTCTGTAAAACATTACCAGCAAGGGGCTAGATGGGTTAGATTAGGTTGTGATACGTTATAGACGTATATAATGTTCCCACCGAGAAGTAGAGGCCGATATGCCAGGAATGTTGTAAAATACCGCATCCGAGATGATGGCCTGCCTTAGGTTAGGAGATATATCGCTGTAGAAGTTTATAATGTCCCAACCGAGACGTACGGGACGACAGGAACGGGATTCTGTAACACATTACCAGCGAGGGGCTAGATGGGTTAGGTTAGGTTATGTTACGTTATAGACGTGTACAATGTTCCCACCGAGAAGTAGAGCCGATACGCCAGGAATGGCGTAAAATACTGCATCCGAGATGGTAGCCTGCCTTAAGTTAGGATATATAACGCTGTAGACGTATATAATGTCCCAACCGAGACGTACCGGACGACAGGAACGGGATTCTGTAAAACATTACCAGCGAGGGGCTAGATGTGTTATGTTAGGTTATATATCGTTATAGACGAATATAATGTTTCCCCCGAGAAGTAGAGCCGATACGCCAGGAATGGCGTATAATACTGCATCCGAGATGTTATGCTGCCTTAGGTTAGGATATATAACGCTGTAGACGTACACAATGTCCCAACCGAGACGTACGGGACGTCACGAACGGGATTCTGTAAAACATTACCAGCGAGGGGCTGGACGGGTTAGGTTAGGTTGTGATACGTTATAGACGTATATAATGTTCCCACCGAGATGTAGGGGCCGATACGCCAGGCATGTTGTAAAATACTGCATCCGAGATGATAGCCTGCCTTAGGTTAGGATATATATCACTGTAGAAGTTTGTAATGTCCCAACCGAGACGTACGGGACGACAGGAACGGGATTCTGTAAAACATTACCAGCGAGGGGCTAGATGGGTTAGATTAGGTTGTGATAGGTTATAGACGTATATAATGTTCCCACCGAGAAGTAGGGGCCGATATGCCAGGAATGTTGTAAAATACCGCATCCGAGATGATGGCCTGCCTTAGGTTAGGATATATATCGCTGTAGAAGTTTATAATGTCCCAACCGAGACGTACGGGACGACAGGAACGGGATTCTGTAACACATTACCAGCGAGGGGCTAGATGTGTTAGGTTCGGTTATATTACGTTATAGACCTATATAATGTTCCCACCGAGAAGTAGGGGCCGATACGACAGGAATGTTGTAAAATACCGCATCCGAGATGATGGCCTGCCTTAGGTTAGGATATATACCGCTGTAGAAGTTTATAATGTCCCAACCGAGACGTACGGGACGACAGGAACGGGATTCTGTAACACATTACCAGCGAGGGGCTAGATGTGTTAGGTTCGGTTATATTACGTTATAGACCTATATAATGTTCCCACCGAGAAGTAGGGGCCGATACGACAGGAATGTTGTAAAATACTACAACCGAGATGTTAGACTGCCTTACGTTAGGATATATATCGCTGTAGATGTTTATAATGTCCCAACCGAGACGTACGGGACGACAGGAACGGGATTCTGTAAAACATTACCAGCGAGGGGCTAGATGGGATAGGTTAGGTTGTGATACGTTATAGACATACATAATGTTCCCACCGATAAGTAGGGGCCGATATGCCAGGAATGTTGTAAAATACTGCATCCGAGATGATAGTCTGCCTTAGATTAGGATATATAACGCTATAGACGTATATAATATCCCAACCGAGATGTACGGGACGTCACGAACGGGATTCTGTAAAACGTTACCAGCGAGGGGCTAGATGGGTTAGGTTAGGTTGTGATACGTTATAGACATATATAATGTTCCCACCGATAATTAGGGGCCGATATGCCAGGAATGTTGTAAAATACTGCATCCGAGATGATGGCCTGCCTTAGGTTAGGATATATAACGCTATAGACGTATATAATATCCCAGTCGAGACGTACGGAACGACACGAACGCGATTCTGTAAAATATTACCAGCGAGGGGCTAGATGGGTTAGGTTAGGTTATGTTACGTTATAGACGTGTACAATGTTCCCACCGAGAAGTAGAGCCGATACGCCAGGAATGGCTTAAAATACTGCATCCGAGATGATAGCCTGCCTTAAGTTAGGATATATAACGCTGTAGACGTATATAACGTCCCAACCGAGAGGTACGGGACGACACGAACGGGATTCTGGAAAACATTACCAGCGAGGGGCTAGATGTGTTAGGTTAGGTTATATTACGTTATAGACGAATATAATGTTTCCCCCGAGAAGTAGAGTCGATACGCCAGGAATGGCGTATAATACTGCATCCGAGATGTTAGGCTGCCTTAGGTTAGGATATACAACGCTGTAGACGTACACAATGTCCCAACCGAGACGTACGGGACGGCACGAACGGGATTCTGTAAAACATTACCAGCGAGGGGCTAGATGTGTTAGGTTCGGTTATATTACGTTATAGACCTATATAATGTTCCCACCGAGAAGTAGGGGCCGATACGACAGGAATGTTGTAAAATACTACAACCGAGATGTTAGACTGCCTTACGTTAGGATATATATCGCTGTAGACGTTTATAATGTCCCAACCGAGACGTACGGTACGACAGGAACGGGATTCTGTAAAACATTACCAGCGAGGGGCTAGATGGGTTAGGTTAGGTTGTGATACGTTATAGACATATATAATGTTCCCACCGATAAGTATGGGCCGATGTGCCAGGAATGTTGTAAAATACTGCATCCGAGATGATAGCCTGCCTTAGATTAGGATATATAACGCTATAGACGTATATAATATCCCAACCGAGATGAACGGGACGTCACGAACGGGATTCTGTAAAACATTACCAGCGAGGGGCTAGATGAGTTAGGTTAGGTTATATTACGTTATAGACCTATATAATGTTCCCACCGAGAAGTAGAGCCGATACGCCAGGAATGGCGTATAATACTGCATCCGAGATTTTAGGCTGCCTTAGGTTAGGATATATAACGCTGTAGACGTACACAATGTCCCAACCGAGACGTACGGGACGTCACGAACGGGATTCTGTAAAACATTACCAGCGAGGGGCTGGACGGGTTAGGTTAGGTTGTGATACGTTATAGACGTATATAATGTTCCCACCGAGATGTAGGGGCCGATACGCCAGGCATGTTGTAAAATACTGCATCCGAGATGATAGCCTGCCTTAGGTTAGGATATATATCACTGTAGAAGTTTGTAATGTCCCAACCGAGACGTACGGGACGACAGGAACGGGATTCTGTAAAACATTACCAGCGAGGGGCTAGATGGGTTAGATTAGGTTGTGATACGTTATAGACGTATATAATGTTCCCACCGAGAAGTAGGGGCCGATATGCCAGGAATGTTGTAAAATACCGCATCCGAGATGATGGCCTGCCTTAGGTTAGGATATATATCGCTGTAGAAGTTTATAATGTCCCAACCGAGACGTACGGGACGACAGGAACGGGATTCTGTAAAACATTACCAGCGAGGGGCTAGATGGGATAGGTTAGGTTGTGATACGTTATAGACATACATAATGTTCCCACCGATAAGTAGGGGCCGATATGCCAGGAATGTTGTAAAATACTGCATCCGAGATGATAGCCTGCCTTAGATTAGGATATATAACGCTATAGACGTATATAATATCCCAACCGAGATGTACGGGACGTCACGAACGGGATTCTGTAAAACGTTACCAGCGAGGGGCTAGATGGGTTAGGTTAGGTTGTGATACGTTATAGACATATATAATGTTCCCACCGATAATTAGGGGCCGATATGCCAGGAATGTTGTAAAATACTGCATCCGAGATGATGGCCTGCCTTAGGTTAGGATATATAACGCTATAGACGTATATAATATCCCAGTCGAGACGTACGGAACGACACGAACGCGATTCTGTAAAATATTACCAGCGAGGGGCTAGATGGGTTAGGTTAGGTTATGTTACGTTATAGACGTGTACAATGTTCCCACCGAGAAGTAGAGCCGATACGCCAGGAATGGCTTAAAATACTGCATCCGAGATGATAGCCTGCCTTAAGTTAGGATATATAACGCTGTAGACGTATATAACGTCCCAACCGAGAGGTACGGGACCGACACGAACGGGATTCTGGAAAACATTACCAGCGAGGGGCTAGATGTGTTAGGTTAGGTTATATTACGTTATAGACGAATATAATGTTTCCCCCGAGAAGTAGAGTCGATACGCCAGGAATGGCGTATAATACTGCATCCGAGGTGTTAGGCTGCCTTAGGTTAGGATATACAACGCTGTAGACGTACACAATGTCCCAACCGAGACGTACGGGACGGCACGAACGGGATTCTGTAAAACATTACCAGCGAGGGGCTAGATGTGTTAGGTTCGGTTATATTACGTTATAGACCTATATAATGTTCCCACCGAGAAGTAGGGGCCGATACGACAGGAATGTTGTAAAATACTACAACCGACATGTTAGACTGCCTTACGTTAGGATATATATCGCTGTAGACGTTTATAATGTCCCAACCGAGACGTACGGGACGACAGGAACGGGATTCTGTAAAACATTACCAGCGAGGGGCTAGATGGGTTAGGTTAGGTTGTGATACGTTATAGACATATATAATGTTCCCACCGATAAGTATGGGCCGATATGCCAGGAATGTTGTAAAATACTGCATCCGAGATGATAGCCTGCCTTAGATTAGGATATATAACGCTATAGACGTATATAATATCCCAACCGAGATGAACGGGACGTCACGAACGGGATTCTGTAAAACATTACCAGCGAGGGGCTAGATGAGTTAGGTTAGGTTATATTACGTTATAGACCTATATAATGTTCCCACCGAGAAGTAGAGCCGATACGCCAGGAATGGCGTATAATACTGCATCCGAGATTTTAGGCTGCCTTAGGTTAGGATATATAACGCTGTGGACGTACACAATGTCCCAACCGAGACGTACGGGACGTCACGAACGGGATTCTGTAAAACATTACCAGCGAGGGGCTGGACGGGTTAGGTTAGGTTGTGATACGTTATAGACGTATATAATGTTCCCACCGAGATGTAGGGGCCGATACGCCAGGCATGTTGTAAAATACTGCATCCGAGATGATAGCCTGCCTTAGGTTAGGATATATATCACTGTAGAAGTTTGTAATGTCCCAACCGAGACGTACGGGACGACAGGAACGGGATTCTGTAAAACATTACCAGCGAGGGGCTAGATGGGTTAGATTAGGTTGTGATACGTTATAGACGTATATAATGTTCCCACCGAGAAGTAGGGGCCGATATGCCAGGAATGTTGTAAAATACCGCATCCGAGATGATGGCCTGCCTTAGGTTAGGATATATATCGCTGTAGAAGTTTATAATGTCCCAACCGAGACGTACGGGACGGCAGGAACGGGATTCTGTAACACATTACCAGCGAGGGGCTAGATGTGTTAGGTTCGGTTATATTACGTTATAGACCTATATAATGTTCCCACCGAGAAGTAGGGGCCGATACGACAGGAATGTTGTAAAATACCGCATCCGAGATGATGGCCTGCCTTAGGTTAGGATATATATCGCTGTAGAAGTTTATAATGTCCCAACCGAGACGTACGGGACGACAGGAACGGGATTCTGTAACACATTACCAGCGAAGGGCTAGATGTGTTAGGTTCGGTTATATTACGTTATAGACCTATATAATGTTCCCACCGAGAAGTAGGGGCCGATACGACAGGAATGTTGTAAAATACTACAACCGAGATGTTAGACTGCCTTACGTTAGGATATATATCGCTGTAGATGTTTATAATGTCCCAACCGAGACGTACGGGACGACAGGAACGGGATTCTGTAAAACATTACCAGCGAGGGGCTAGATGGGATAGGTTAGGTTGTGATACGTTATAGACATACATAATGTTCCCACCGATAAGTAGGGGCCGATATGCCAGGAATGTTGTAAAATACTGCATCCGAGATGATAGCCTGCCTTAGATTAGGATATATAACGCTATAGACGTATAAAATATCCCAACCGAGATGTACGGGACGTCACGAACGGGATTCTGTAAAACGTTACCAGCGAGGGGCTAGATGGGTTAGGTTAGGTTGTGATACGTTATAGACATATATAATGTTCCCACCGATAATTAGGGGCCGATATGCCAGGAATGTTGTAAAATACTGCATCCGAGATGATGGCCTGCCTTAGGTTAGGATATATAACGCTATAGACGTATATAATATCCCAGTCGAGACGTACGGAACGACACGAACGCGATTCTGTAAAATATTACCAGCGAGGGGCTAGATGGGTTAGGTTAGGTTATGTTACGTTATAGACGTGTACAATGTTCCCACCGAGAAGTAGAGCCGATACGCCAGGAATGGCTTAAAATACTGCATCCGAGATGATAGCCTGCCTTAAGTTAGGATATATAACGCTGTAGACGTATATAACGTCCCAACCGAGAGGTACGGGACGACACGAACGGGATTCTGGAAAACATTACCAGCGAGGGGCTAGATGTGTTAGGTTAGGTTATATTACGTTATAGACGAATATAATGTTTCCCCCAAGAAGTAGAGCCGATACGCCAGGAATGGCGTATAATACTGCATCCGAGATGTTAGGCTGCCTTAGGTTAGGATATACAACGCTGTAGACGTACACAATGTCCCAACCGAGACGTACGGGACGGCACGAACGGGATTCTGTAAAACATTACCAGCGAGGGGCTAGATGTGTTAGGTTCGGTTATATTACGTTATAGACCTATATAATGTTCCCACCGAGAAGTAGGGGCCGATACGACAGGAATGTTGTAAAATACTACAACCGAGATGTTAGACTGCCTTACGTTAGGATATATATCGCTGTAGACGTTTATAATGTCCCAACCGAGACGTACGGGACGACAGGAACGGGATTCTGTAAAACATTACCAGCGAGGGGCTAGATGGGTTAGGTTAGGTTGTGATACGTTATAGACATATATAATGTTCCCACCGATAAGTATGGGCCGATATGCCAGGAATGTTGTAAAATAATGCATCCGAGATGATAGCCTGCCTTAGATTAGGATATATAACGCTATAGACGTATATAATATCCCAACCGAGATGTACGGGACGTCACGAACGGGATTCTGTAAAACATTACCAGCGAGGGGCTAGATGAGTTAGGTTAGGTTATATTACGTTATAGACCTATATAATGTTCCCACCGAGAAGTAGGGGCCGATACGCCAGGCATGTTGTAAAATACTGCATCCGAGATGATAGCCTGCCTTAGGTTAGGATATATATCACTGTAGAAGTTTGTAATGTCCCAACCGAGACGTACGGGACGACAGGAACGGGATTCTGTAAAACATTACCAGCTAGGGGCTAGATGGGTTAGATTAGATTGTGATACGTTATAGACGTATATAATGTTCCCTTCGAGAAGTAGTGGCCGATATGCCAGGAGTGTTGTAAAATACCGCATCCGAGATGATGGCCTGCCTTAGGTTAGGATATATATCGCTGTAGATGTTTATAATGTCCCAACCGAGACGTACGGGACGACAGGAACGGGATTCTGTAAAACATTACCAGCGAGGGGCTAGATGGGTTAGGTTAGGTTGTGATACGTTATAGACATACATAATGTTCCCACCGATAAGTAGGGGCCGATATGCCAGGAATGTTGTAAAATACTGCATCCGAGATGATAGCCTGCCTTAGATTAGGATATATAACGCTATAGACGTATATAATATCCCAACCGAGATGTGCGGGACGTCACGAACGGGATTCTGTAAAACATTACCAGCGAGGGGCTAGATGAGTTAGGTTAGGTTATATTACGTTATAGACCTATATAATGTTCCCACCGAGAAGTAGGGGCCGATACGCCAGGAATGTTGTAAAATTCTACATCCGAGATGATAGCCTGCCTTAGATTAGGATATATAACGCTATAGACGTATATAATATCCCAACCGAGATGTACGGGACGTCACGAACGGGATTCTGTAAAACATTACCAGCGAGGGGCTAGATGAGTTAGGTTAGGTTATATTACGTTATAGACCTAGATAATGTTCCCACCGAGAAGTAGGGGCCGATACGCCAGGAATGTTGTAAAATTCTACATCCGAGATGATAGCCTGCCTTAGGTTAGGATATATAACGCTGTAGACGTACACAATGTCCCAACCGAGACGTACGGGACGTCACGAACGGGATTCTGTAAAACATTACCAGCGAGGGGCTGGACGGGTTAGGTTAGGTTGTGATACGTTATAGACGTATATAATGTTCCCACCGAGATGTAGGGGCCGATACGCCAGGCATGTTGTAAAATACTGCATCCGAGATGATAGCCTGCCTTAGGTTAGGATATATATCACTGTAGAAGTTTGTAATGTCCCAACCGAGACGTACGGGACGACAGGAACGGGATTCTGTAAAACTTTACCAGCTAGGGGCTAGATGGGTTAGATTAGGTTGTGATACGTTATAGACGTATATAATGTTCCCTCCGAGAAGTAGTGGCCGATATGCCAGGAGTGTTGTAAAATACCGCATCCGAGATGATGGCCTGCCTTAGGTGAGGATATATATCGCTGTAGAAGTTTATAATGTCCCAACCGAGACGTACGGGACGACAGGAACGGGATTCTGTAACACATTACCAGCGAGGGGCTAGATGTGTTAGGTTCGGTTATATTACGTTATAGACCTATATAATGTTCCCACCGAGAAGTAGGGGCCGATACGACAGGAATGTTGTAAAATACTACAACCGAGATGTTAGACTGCCTTACGTTAGGATATATATCGCTGTAGATGTTTATAATGTCCCAACCGAGACGTACGGGACGACAGGAACGGGATTCTGTAAAACATTACCAGCGAGGGGCTAGATGGGTTAGGTTAGGTTGTGATACGTTATAGACATACATAATGTTCCCACCGATAAGTAGGGGCCGATATGCCAGGAATGTTGTAAAATACTGCATCCGAGATGATAGCCTGCCTTAGATTAGGATATATAACGCTATAGACGTATATAATATCCCAACCGAGATGTACGGGACGTCACGAACGGGATTCTGTAAAACGTTACCAGCGAGGGGCTAGATGGGTTAGGTTAGGTTGTGATACGTTATAGACATATATAATGTTCCCACCGATAATTAGGGGCCGATATGCCAGGAATGTTGTAAAATACTGCATCCGAGATGATGGCCTGCCTTAGGTTAGGATATATAACGCTATAGACGTATATAATATCCCAGTCGAGACGTACGGAACGACACGAACGCGATTCTGTAAAATATTACCAGCGAGGGGCTAGATGGGTTAGATTAGGTTATGTTACGTTATAGACGTGTACAATGTTCCCACCGAGAAGTAGAGCCGATACGCCAGGAATGGCTTAAAATACTGCATCCGAGATGATAGCCTGCCTTAAGTTAGGATATATAACGCTGTAGACGTATATAACGTCCCAACCGAGAGGTACGGGACGACACGAACGGGATTCTGGAAAACATTACCAGCGAGGGGCTAGATGTGTTAGGTTAGGTTATATTACGTTATAGACGAATATAATGTTTCCCCCGAGAAGTAGAGCCGATACGCCAGGAATGGCGTATAATACTGCATCCGAGATGTTAGGCTGCCTTAGGTTAGGATATACAACGCTGTAGACGTACACAATGTCCCAACCGAGACGTACGGGACGGCACGAACGGGATTCTGTAAAACATTACCAGCGAGGGGCTAGATGTGTTAGGTTCGGTTATATTACGTTATAGACCTATATAATGTTCCCACCGAGAAGTAGGGGCCGATACGACAGGAATGTTGTAAAATACTACAACCGAGATGTTAGACTGCCTTACGTTAGGATATATATCGCTGTAGACGTTTATAATGTCCCAACCGAGACGTACGGGACGACAGGAACGGGATTCTGTAAAACATTACCAGCGAGGGGCTAGATGGGTTAGGTTAGGTTGTGATACGTTATAGACGTATATAATGTTCCCACCGAGAAGTAGGGGCCGATATGCCAGGAATGTTGTAAAATACCGCATCCGAGATGATGGCCTGCCTTAGGTTAGGATATATATCGCTGTAGAAGTTTATAATGTCCCAACCGAGACGTACGGGACGGCAGGAACGGGATTCTGTAACACATTACCAGCGAGGGGCTAGATGTGTTAGGTTCGGTTATATTACGTTATAGACCTATATAATGTTCCCACCGAGAAGTAGGGGCCGATACGACAGGAATGTTGTAAAATACCGCATCCGAGATGATGGCCTGCCTTAGGTTAGGATATATATCGCTGTAGAAGTTTATAATGTCCCAACCGAGACGTACGGGACGACAGGAACGGGATTCTGTAACACATTACCAGCGAAGGGCTAGATGTGTTAGGTTCGGTTATATTACGTTATAGACCTATATAATGTTCCCACCGAGAAGTAGGGGCCGATACGACAGGAATGTTGTAAAATACTACAACCGAGATGTTAGACTGCCTTACGTTAGGATATATATCGCTGTAGATGTTTATAATGTCCCAACCGAGACGTACGGGACGACAGGAACGGGATTCTGTAAAACATTACCAGCGAGGGGCTAGATGGGATAGGTTAGGTTGTGATACGTTATAGACATACATAATGTTCCCACCGATAAGTAGGGGCCGATATGCCAGGAATGTTGTAAAATACTGCATCCGAGATGATAGCCTGCCTTAGATTAGGATATATAACGCTATAGACGTATAAAATATCCCAACCGAGATATACGGGACGTCACGAACGGGATTCTGTAAAACGTTACCAGCGAGGGGCTAGATGGGTTAGGTTAGGTTGTGATACGTTATAGACATATATAATGTTCCCACCGATAATTAGGGGCCGATATGCCAGGAATGTTGTAAAATACTGCATCCGAGATGATGGCCTGCCTTAGGTTAGGATATATAACGCTATAGACGTATATAATATCCCAGTCGAGACGTACGGAACGACACGAACGCGATTCTGTAAAATATTACCAGCGAGGGGCTAGATGGGTTAGGTTAGGTTATGTTACGTTATAGACGTGTACAATGTTCCCACGGAGAAGTAGAGCCGATACGCCAGGAATGGCTTAAAATACTGCATCCGAGATGATAGCCTGCCTTAAGTTAGGATATATAACGCTGTAGACGTATATAACGTCCCAACCGAGAGGTACGGGACGACACGAACGGGATTCTGGAAAACATTACCAGCGAGGGGCTAGATGTGTTAGGTTAGGTTATATTACGTTATAGACGAATATAATGTTTCCCCCAAGAAGTAGAGCCGATACGCCAGGAATGGCGTATAATACTGCATCCGAGATGTTAGGCTGCCTTAGGTTAGGATATACAACGCTGTAGACGTACACAATGTCCCAACCGAGACGTACGGGACGGCACGAACGGGATTCTGTAAAACATTACCAGCGAGGGGCTAGATGTGTTAGGTTCGGTTATATTACGTTATAGACCTATATAATGTTCCCACCGAGAAGTAGGGGCCGATACGACAGGAATGTTGTAAAATACTACAACCGAGATGTTAGACTGCCTTACGTTAGGATATATATCGCTGTAGACGTTTATAATGTCCCAACCGAGACGTACGGGACGACAGGAACGGGATTCTGTAAAACATTACCAGCGAGGGGCTAGATGGGTTAGGTTAGGTTGTGATACGTTATAGACACATATAATGTTCCCACCGATAAGTATGGGCCGATATGCCAGGAATGTTGTAAAATACTGCATCCGAGATGATAGCCTGCCTTAGATTAGGATATATAACGCTATAGACGTATATAATATCCCAACCGAGATGTACGGGACGTCACGAACGGGATTCTGTAAAACATTACCAGCGAGGGGCTAGATGAGTTAGGTTAGGTTATATTACGTTATAGACCTATATAATGTTCCCACCGAGAAGTAGGGGCCGATACGCCAGGAATGTTGTAAAATTCTACATCCGAGATGATAGCCTGCCTTAGGTTAGGATATATAACGCTATAGACGTATATAATATCCCAACCGAGATGTACGGGACGACACGAACGGGATTCTGTAAAACATTACCAGCGAGGGGCTAGATGTGTTAGGTTAGGTTATGTTACGTTATAGACGTGTACAATGTTCCCACCGAGAAGTAGAGCCGACACGCCAGGAATGGCTTAAAATACTGCATCCGAGATGATAGCCTGCCTTAAGTTAGGATATATAACGCTGTAGACGTATATAATGTCCCAACCGAGAGGTACGGGACGACACGAACGGGATTCTGGAAAACATTACCAGCGAGGGGCTAGATGTTAGGTTCGGTTATATTACGTTATAGACCTATATAATGTTCCCACCGAGAAGTAGGGGCCGATACGCCAGGAATGTTGTAAAATACTACATCCGAGATGTTAGACTGCCTTACGTTAGGATATATATCGCTGTAGACGTTTATAATGTCCCAACCGAGACGTACGGGACGACACGAAAGGGATTCTGTAAAACATTATCAGCGAGGGGCTAGATGGGTTAGGTTAGTATGTGAACCGTTATAGACGTATATAATGTTCCCACCGAGAAGTAGGGGCCGATACGCCAGGAATGTTGTAAAATACTACATCCGAGATGATAGCCTGCCTCAGGTTAGGATATATGACGCTATAGACGTATATAATATTCCAACCGAGATGTATGGGACGTAACGAGCGGGATTCTGTAAAACATTACCAGCGAGGGGCTAGATTTGTTAGGTGAGGTTATATTACGTTATAGACCTATATAATGTTCCCACCGAGAAGTAGGGGCCGATACGCCAGGAATGTTGTAAAATTCTACATCCGAGATGATAGCCTGCCTTAGGTTAGGATATATAACGCTATAGACGTATATAATATCCCAACCGAGATGTACGGGACGTCACGAACGGGATTCTGTAAAACATTACCAGCGAGGGGCTAGATGGGTTAGGTTAGGTTGTAATACGTTATAGACATATATAATGTTCCCACCGATAATTAGGGGCCGATATGCCAGGAATGTTGTAAAATACTGCATCCGAGATGATGGCCTGCCTTAGGTTAGGATATATAACGCTATAGACGTATATAATATCCCAGTCGAGACGTACGGAAAGACACGAACGCGATTCTGTAAAATATTACCAGCGAGGGGCAAGATGGGTTAGGTTAGGTTATGTTACGTTATAGACGTGTACAATGTTCCCACCGAGAAGTAGAGCCGATACGCCAGGAATGGCTTAAATTACTGCATCCGAGATGATAGCCTGCCTTAAGTTAGGATATATAACGCTGTAGACGTATAAAATGTCCCAACCGGGAGGTACGGGACGACACGAACGGGATTCTGGAAAACATTACCAGCGAGGGGCTAGATGTGTTAGGTTAGGTTATATTACGTTATAGACGAATATAATGTTCCCACCGAGAAGTAGGGGCCGATACGCCAGGAATGTTGTAAAATACGACATCCGAGATGTTAGCCTGCCTTACGTTAGGATATATATCGCTGTAGAAGTTTATAATGTCCCAACCGAGACGTACGGGACGACAGGAACGGGATTCTGTAAAACATTACCAGCGAGGGGCTAGATGTTAGGTTCGGTTATATTACGTTATAGACCTATATAATGTTCCCACCGAGAAGTAGGGGCCGATACGCCACGAATGTTGTAAAATACTACATCCGAGATGTTAGACTGCCTTACGTTAGGATATATATCGCTGTAGACGTTTATAATGTCCCATCCGAGACGTACGGGACGACACGAACGGGATTCTGTAAAACATTACCAGCGAGGGGCTAGATGGGTTAGGTTAGTATGTGAAGCGTTATAGACGTATATAATGTTCCCACCGAGAAGTAGGGGCCGATACGCCAGGAATGTTGTAAAATACTACATCCGAGATGATAGCCTGCCTCAGGTTAGGATATATAACGCTATAGACGTATATAATATTCCAACCGAGATGTACGGGACGTAACGAGCGGGATTCTGTAAAACATTACCAGCGAGGGGCTAGATTTGTTAGGTGAGGTTATATTACGTTATAGACCTATATAATGTTCCCACCGAGAAGTAGGGGCCGATACGCCAGGAATGTTGTAAAATTCTACATCCGAGATGATAGCCTGCCTTAGGTTAGGATATATAACGCTATAGACGTATATAATATCCCAACCGAGATGTACGGGACGACACGAACGGGATTCTGTAAAACGTTACCAGCGAGGGGCTAGATGTGTTAGGTTAGGTTATATTACGTTATAGACGAATATAATGTTCCCCCCGAGAAGTAGGGCCGATACGCCAGGAATGGCGTATAATACTGCATCCGAGATGTTAGGCTGCCTTAGGTTAGGATATATAACGCTGTAGACGTACACAATGTCCCAACCGAGACGTACGGGACGTCACGAACGGGATTCTGTAAAACATTACCAGCGAGGGGCTGGACGGGTTAGGTTAGGTTGTGATACGTTATAGACGTATATAATGTTCCCACCGAGATGTAGGGGCCGATACGCCAGGCATGTTGTAAAATACTGCATCCGAGATGATAGCCTGCCTTAGGTTAGGATATATATCACTGTAGAAGTTTGTAATGTCCCAACCGAGACGTACGGGACGACAGGAACGGGATTCTGTAAAACATTACCAGCGAGGGGCTAGATGGGTTAGATTAGGTTGTGATACGTTATAGACGTATATAATGTTCCCACCGAGAAGTAGGGGCCGATATGCCAGGAATGTTGTAAAATACCGCATCCGAGATGCTGGCCTGCCTTAGGTAAGGATATATATCGCTGTAGAAGTTTATAATGTCCCAACCGAGACGTACGGGACGACAGGAACGGGATTCTGTAACACATTACCAGCGAGGGGCTAGATGTGTTAGGTTCGGTTATATTACGTTATAGACCTATATAATGTTCCCACCGAGAAGTAGGGGCCGATACGACAGGAATGTTGTAAAATACCGCATCCGAGATGATGGCCTGCCTTAGGTTAGGATATATATCGCTGTAGAAGTTTATAATGTCCCAACCGAGACGTACGGGACGACAGGAACGGGATTCTGTAACACATTACCAGCGAGGGGCTAGATGTGTTAGGTTCGGTTATATTACGTTATAGACCTATATAATGTTCCCACCGAGAAGTAGGGGCCGATACGACAG
The DNA here is from genome assembly GCA_963969225.1 of Xylocopa violacea. Taxonomy (NCBI): domain Eukaryota; kingdom Metazoa; phylum Arthropoda; class Insecta; order Hymenoptera; family Apidae; genus Xylocopa; species Xylocopa violacea. The sequence continues at coordinate 34,416 of CAXAJV010000451.1, read as the reverse complement.
GAATGTTGTAAAATACTACAACCGAGATGTTAGACTGCCTTACGTTAGGATATATATCGCTGTAGATGTTTATAATGTCCCAACCGAGACGTACGGGACGACAGGAACGGGATTCTGTAAAACATTACCAGCGAGGGGCTAGATGGGATAGGTTAGGTTGTGATACGTTATAGACATACATAATGTTCCCACCGATAAGTAGGGGCCGATATGCCAGGAATGTTGTAAAATACTGCATCCGAGATGATAGCCTGCCTTAGATTAGGATATATAACGCTATAGACGTATATAATATCCCAACCGAGATGTACGGGACGTCACGAACGGGATTCTGTAAAACGTTACCAGCGAGGGGCTAGATGGGTTAGGTTAGGTTGTGATACGTTATAGACATATATAATGTTCCCACCGATAATTAGGGGCCGATATGCCAGGAATGTTGTAAAATACTGCATCCGAGATGATGGCCTGCCTTAGGTTAGGATATATAACGCTATAGACGTATACAATATCCCAGTCGAGACGTACGGAACGACACGAACGCGATTCTGTAAAATATTACCAGCGAGGGGCTAGATGGGTTAGGTTAGGTTATGTTACGTTATAGACGTGTACAATGTTCCCACCGAGAAGTAGAGCCGATACGCCAGGAATGGCTTAAAATACTGCATCCGAGATGATAGCCTGCCTTAAGTTAGGATATATAACGCTGTAGACGTATATAACGTCCCAACCGAGAGGTACGGGACGACACGAACGGGATTCTGGAAAACATTACCAGCGAGGGGCTAGATGTGTTAGGCTAGGTTATATTACGTTATAGAAGAATATAATGTTTCCCCCGAGAAGTAGAGCCGATACGCCAGGAATGGCGTATAATACTGCATCCGAGATGTTAGGCTGCCTTAGGTTAGGATATACAACGCTGTAGACGTACACAATATCCCAACCGAGACGTACGGGACGGCACGAACGGGATTCTGTAAAACATTACCAGCGAGGGGCTAGATGTGTTAGGTTCGGTTATATTACGTTATAGACCTATATAATGTTCCCACCGAGAAGTAGGGGCCGATACGACAGGAATGTTGTAAAATACTACAACCGAGATGTTAGACTGCCTTACGTTAGGATATATATCGCTGTAGACGTTTATAATGTCCCAACCGAGACGTACGGGACGACAGGAACGGGATTCTGTAAAACATTACCAGCGAGGGGCTAGATGTTAGGTTCGGTTATATTACGTTATAGACCTATATAATGTTCCCACCGAGAAGTAGGGGCCGATACGCCACGAATGTTGTAAAATACTACATCCGAGATGTTAGACTGCCTTACGTTAGGATATATATCGCTGTAGACGTTTATAATGTCCCATCCGAGACGTACGGGACGACACGAACGGGATTCTGTAAAACATTACCAGCGAGGGGCTAGATGGGTTAGGTTAGTATGTGAAGCGTTATAGACGTATATAATGTTCCCACCGAGAAGTAGGGGCCGATACGCCAGGAATGTTGTAAAATACTACATCCGAGATGATAGCCTGCCTCAGGTTAGGATATATAACGCTATAGACGTATATAATATTCCAACCGAGATGTACGGGACGTAACGAGCGGGATTCTGTAAAACATTACCAGCGAGGGGCTAGATTTGTTAGGTGAGGTTATATTACGTTATAGACCTATATAATGTTCCCACCGAGAAGTAGGGGCCGATACGCCAGGAATGTTGTAAAATTCTACATCCGAGATGATAGCCTGCCTTAGGTTAGGATATATAACGCTATAGACGTATATAATATCCCAACCGAGATGTACGGGACGACACGAACGGGATTCTGTAAAACGTTACCAGCGAGGGGCTAGATGTGTTAGGTTAGGTTATATTACGTTATAGACGAATATAATGTTCCCCCCGAGAAGTAGGGCCGATACGCCAGGAATGGCGTATAATACTGCATCCGAGATGTTAGGCTGCCTTAGGTTAGGATATATAACGCTGTAGACGTACACAATGTCCCAACCGAGACGTACGGGACGTCACGAACGGGATTCTGTAAAACATTACCAGCGAGGGGCTGGACGGGTTAGGTTAGGTTGTGATACGTTATAGACGTATATAATGTTCCCACCGAGATGTAGGGGCCGATACGCCAGGCATGTTGTAAAATACTGCATCCGAGATGATAGCCTGCCTTAGGTTAGGATATATATCACTGTAGAAGTTTGTAATGTCCCAACCGAGACGTACGGGACGACAGGAACGGGATTCTGTAAAACATTACCAGCGAGGGGCTAGATGGGTTAGATTAGGTTGTGATACGTTATAGACGTATATAATGTTCCCACCGAGAAGTAGGGGCCGATATGCCAGGAATGTTGTAAAATACCGCATCCGAGATGCTGGCCTGCCTTAGGTTAGGATATATATCGCTGTAGAAGTTTATAATGTCCCAACCGAGACGTACGGGACGACAGGAACGGGATTCTGTAACACATTACCAGCGAGGGGCTAGATGTGTTAGGTTCGGTTATATTACGTTATAGACCTATATAATGTTCCCACCGAGAAGTAGGGGCCGATACGACAGGAATGTTGTAAAATACCGCATCCGAGATGATGGCCTGCCTTAGGTTAGGATATATATCGCTGTAGAAGTTTATAATGTCCCAACCGAGACGTACGGGACGACAGGAACGGGATTCTGTAACACATTACCAGCGAGGGGCTAGATGTGTTAGGTTCGGTTATATTACGTTATAGACCTATATAATGTTCCCACCGAGAAGTAGGGGCCGATACGACAGGAATGTTGTAAAATACTACAACCGAGATGTTAGACTGCCTTACGTTAGGATATATATCGCTGTAGATGTTTATAATGTCCCAACCGAGACGTACGGGACGACAGGAACGGGATTCTGTAAAACATTACCAGCGAGGGGCTAGATGGGATAGGTTAGGTTGTGATACGTTATAGACATACATAATGTTCCCACCGATAAGTAGGGGCCGATATGCCAGGAATGTTGTAAAATACTGCATCCGAGATGATAGCCTGCCTTAGATTAGGATATATAACGCTATAGACGTATATAATATCCCAACCGAGATGTACGGGACGTCACGAACGGGATTCTGTAAAACGTTACCAGCGAGGGGCTAGATGGGTTAGGTTAGGTTGTGATACGTTATAGACATATATAATGTTCCCACCGATAATTAGGGGCCGATATGCCAGGAATGTTGTAAAATACTGCATCCGAGATGATGGCCTGCCTTAGGTTAGGATATATAACGCTATAGACGTATACAATATCCCAGTCGAGACGTACGGAACGACACGAACGCGATTCTGTAAAATATTACCAGCGAGGGGCTAGATGGGTTAGGTTAGGTTATGTTACGTTATAGACGTGTACAATGTTCCCACCGAGAAGTAGAGCCGATACGCCAGGAATGGCTTAAAATACTGCATCCGAGATGATAGCCTGCCTTAAGTTAGGATATATAACGCTGTAGACGTATATAACGTCCCAACCGAGAGGTACGGGACGACACGAACGGGATTCTGGAAAACATTACCAGCGAGGGGCTAGATGTGTTAGGTTAGGTTATATTACGTTATAGAAGAATACAATGTTTCCCCCGAGAAGTAGAGCCGATACGCCAGGAATGGCGTATAATACTGCATCCGAGATGTTAGGCTGCCTTAGGTTAGGATATACAACGCTGTAGACGTACACAATATCCCAACCGAGACGTACGGGACGGCACGAACGGGATTCTGTAAAACATTACCAGCGAGGGGCTAGATGTGTTAGGTTCGGTTATATTACGTTATAGACCTATATAATGTTCCCACCGAGAAGTAGGGGCCGATACGACAGGAATGTTGTAAAATACTACAACCGAGATGTTAGACTGCCTTACGTTAGGATATATATCGCTGTAGACGTTTATAATGTCCCAACCGAGACGTACGGGACGACAGGAACGGGATTCTGTAAAACATTACCAGCGAGGGGCTAGATGTTAGGTTCGGTTATATTACGTTATAGACCTATATAATGTTCCCACCGAGAAGTAGGGGCCGATACGCCACGAATGTTGTAAAATACTACATCCGAGATGTTAGACTGCCTTACGTTAGGATATATATCGCTGTAGACGTTTATAATGTCCCATCCGAGACGTACGGGACGACACGAACGGGATTCTGTAAAACATTACCAGCGAGGGGCTAGATGGGTTAGGTTAGTATGTGAAGCGTTATAGACGTATATAATGTTCCCACCGAGAAGTAGGGGCCGATACGCCAGGAATGTTGTAAAATACTACATCCGAGATGATAGCCTGCCTCAGGTTAGGATATATAACGCTATAGACGTATATAATATTCCAACCGAGATGTACGGGACGTAACGAGCGGGATTCTGTAAAACATTACCAGCGAGGGGCTAGATTTGTTAGGTGAGGTTATATTACGTTATAGACCTATATAATGTTCCCACCGAGAAGTAGGGGCCGATACGCCAGGAATGTTGTAAAATTCTACATCCGAGATGATAGCCTGCCTTAGGTTAGGATATATAACGCTATAGACGTATATAATATCCCAACCGAGATGTACGGGACGACACGAACGGGATTCTGTAAAACGTTACCAGCGAGGGGCTAGATGTGTTAGGTTAGGTTATATTACGTTATAGACGAATATAATGTTCCCCCCGAGAAGTAGGGCCGATACGCCAGGAATGGCGTATAATACTGCATCCGAGATGTTAGGCTGCCTTAGGTTAGGATATATAACGCTGTAGACGTACACAATGTCCCAACCGAGACGTACGGGACGTCACGAACGGGATTCTGTAAAACATTACCAGCGAGGGGCTGGACGGGTTAGGTTAGGTTGTGATACGTTATAGACGTATATAATGTTCCCACCGAGATGTAGGGGCCGATACGCCAGGCATGTTGTAAAATACTGCATCCGAGATGATAGCCTGCCTTAGGTTAGGATATATATCACTGTAGAAGTTTGTAATGTCCCAACCGAGACGTACGGGACGACAGGAACGGGATTCTGTAAAACATTACCAGCGAGGGGCTAGATGGGTTAGATTAGGTTGTGATACGTTATAGACGTATATAATGTTCCCACCGAGAAGTAGGGGCCGATATGCCAGGAATGTTGTAAAATACCGCATCCGAGATGCTGGCCTGCCTTAGGTTAGGATATATATCGCTGTAGAAGTTTATAATGTCCCAACCGAGACGTACGGGACGACAGGAACGGGATTCTGTAACACATTACCAGCGAGGGGCTAGATGTGTTAGGTTCGGTTATATTACGTTATAGACCTATATAATGTTCCCACCGAGAAGTAGGGGCCGATACGACAGGAATGTTGTAAAATACCGCATCCGAGATGATGGCCTGCCTTAGGTTAGGATATATATCGCTGTAGAAGTTTATAATGTCCCAACCGAGACGTACGGGACGACAGGAACGGGATTCTGTAACACATTACCAGCGAGGGGCTAGATGTGTTAGGTTCGGTTATATTACGTTATAGACCTATATAATGTTCCCACCGAGAAGTAGGGGCCGATACGACAGGAATGTTGTAAAATACTACAACCGAGATGTTAGACTGCCTTACGTTAGGATATATATCGCTGTAGATGTTTATAATGTCCCAACCGAGACGTACGGGACGACAGGAACGGGATTCTGTAAAACATTACCAGCGAGGGGCTAGATGGGATAGGTTAGGTTGTGATACGTTATAGACATACATAATGTTCCCACCGATAAGTAGGGGCCGATATGCCAGGAATGTTGTAAAATACTGCATCCGAGATGATAGCCTGCCTTAGATTAGGATATATAACGCTATAGACGTATATAATATCCCAACCGAGATGTACGGGACGTCACGAACGGGATTCTGTAAAACGTTACCAGCGAGGGGCTAGATGGGTTAGGTTAGGTTGTGATACGTTATAGACATATATAATGTTCCCACCGATAATTAGGGGCCGATATGCCAGGAATGTTGTAAAATACTGCATCCGAGATGATGGCCTGCCTTAGGTTAGGATATATAACGCTATAGACGTATATAATATCCCAGTCGAGACGTACGGAACGACACGAACGCGATTCTGTAATATATTACCAGCGAGGGGCTAGATGGGTTAGGTTAGGTTATGTTACGTTATAGACGTGTACAATGTTCCCACCGAGAAGTAGAGCCGATACGCCAGGAATGGCTTAAAATACTGCATCCGAGATGATAGCCTGCCTTAAGTTAGGATATATAACGCTGTAGACGTATATAACGTCCCAACCGAGAGGTACGGGACGACACGAACGGGATTCTGGAAAACATTACCAGCGAGGGGCTAGATGTGTTAGGTTAGGTTATATTACGTTATAGAAGAATATAATGTTTCCCCCGAGAAGTAGAGCCGATACGCCAGGAATGGCGTATAATACTGCATCCGAGATGTTAGGCTGCCTTAGGTTAGGATATACAACGCTGTAGACGTACACAATGTCCCAACCGAGACGTACGGGACGGCACGAACGGGATTCTGTAAAACATTACCAGCGAGGGGCTAGATGTGTTAGGTTCGGTTATATTACGTTATAGACCTATATAATGTTCCCACCGAGAAGTAGGGGCCGATACGACAGGAATGTTGTAAAATACTACAACCGAGATGTTAGACTGCCTTACGTTAGGATATATATCGCTGTAGACGTTTATAATGTCCCAACCGAGACGTACGGGACGACAGGAACGGGATTCTGTAAAACATTACCAGCGAGGGGCTAGATGGGTTAGATTAGGTTGTGATACGTTAGAGACGTATATAATGTTCCCACCGAGAAGTAGGGGCCGATATGCCAGGAATGTTGTAAAATACCGCATCCGAGATGATGGCCTGCCTTAGGTTAGGATATATATCGCTGTAGAAGTTTATAATGTCCCAACCGAGACGTACGGGACGACAGGAACGGGATTCTGTAAAACATTACCAGCGAGGGGCTAGATGTTAGGTTCGGTTATATTACGTTATAGACCTATATAATGTTCCCACCGAGAAGTAGGGGCCGATACGCCAGGAATGTTGTAAAATACTACATCCGAGATGTTAGACTGCCTTACGTTAGGATATATATCGCTGTAGACGTTTATAATGTCCCAACCGAGACGTACGGGACGACAGGAACGGGATTCTGTAAAACATTACCAGCGAGGGGCTAGATGGGTTAGGTTAGGTTGTGATGCGTTATAGACATATATAATGTTCCCACCGATAAGTAGGGGCCGATATGCCAGGAATGTTGTAAAATACTGCATCCGAGATGATGGCCTGCCTTAGGTTAGGATATATAACGTTATAGACGTATATAATATCCCAGTCGAGACGTACGGAATGACACGAACGCGATTCTGTAAAATATTACCAGCGAGGGGCTAGATGGGTTAGGTTAGGTTGTGATACGTTATAGACATATATAATGTTCCCACCGATAATTAGGGGCCGATATGCCAGGAATGTTGTAAAATACTGCATCCGAGATGATGGCCTGCCTTAGGTTAGGATATATAACGCTATAGACGTATATAATATCCCAGTCGAGACGTACGGAACGACACGAACGCGATTCTGTAAAATATTACCAGCGAGGGGCTAGATGGGTTAGGTTAGGTTATGTTACGTTATAGACGTGTACAATGTTCCCACCGAGAAGTAGAGCCGATACGCCAGGAATGGCTTAAAATACTGCATCCGAGATGATAGCCTGCCTTAAGTTAGGATATATAACGCTGTAGACGTATATAACGTCCCAACCGAGAGGTACGGGACGACACGAACGGGATTCTGGAAAACATTACCAGCGAGGGGCTAGATGTGTTAGGTTAGGTTATATTACGTTATAGAAGAATATAATGTTTCCCCCGAGAAGTAGAGCCGATACGCCAGGAATGGCGTATAATACTGCATCCGAGATGTTAGGCTGCCTTAGGTTAGGATATACAACGCTGTAGACGTACACAATGTCCCAACCGAGACGTACGGGACGGCACGAACGGGATTCTGTAAAACATTACCAGCGAGGGGCTAGATGTGTTAGGTTCGGTTATATTACGTTATAGACCTATATAATGTTCCCACCGAGAAGTAGGGGCCGATACGACAGGAATGTTGTAAAATACTACAACCGAGATGTTAGACTGCCTTACGTTAGGATATATATCGCTGTAGACGTTTATAATGTCCCAACCGAGACGTACGGGACGACAGGAACGGGATTCTGTAAAACATTACCAGCGAGGGGCTAGATGGGTTAGATTAGGTTGTGATACGTTAGAGACGTATATAATGTTCCCACCGAGAAGTAGGGGCCGATATGCCAGGAATGTTGTAAAATACCGCATCCGAGATGATGGCCTGCCTTAGGTTAGGATATATATCGCTGTAGAAGTTTATAATGTCCCAACCGAGACGTACGGGACGACAGGAACGGGATTCTGTAAAACATTACCAGCGAGGGGCTAGATGTTAGGTTCGGTTATATTACGTTATAGACCTATATAATGTTCCCACCGAGAAGTAGGGGCCGATACGCCAGGAATGTTGTAAAATACTACATCCGAGATGTTAGACTGCCTTACGTTAGGATATATATCGCTGTAGACGTTTATAATGTCCCAACCGAGACGTACGGGACGACAGGAACGGGATTCTGTAAAACATTACCAGCGAGGGGCTAGATGGGTTAGGTTAGGTTGTGATGCGTTATAGACATATATAATGTTCCCACCGATAAGTAGGGGCCGATATGCCAGGAATGTTGTAAAATACTGCATCCGAGATGATGGCCTGCCTTAGGTTAGGATATATAACGTTATAGACGTATATAATATCCCAGTCGAGACGTACGGAATGACACGAACGCGATTCTGTAAAATATTACCAGCGAGGGGCTAGATGGGTTAGGTTAGGTTGTGATACGTTATAGACATATATAATGTTCCCACCGATAATTAGGGGCCGATATGCCAGGAATGTTGTAAAATACTGCATCCGAGATGATGGCCTGCCTTAGGTTAGGATATATAACGCTATAGACGTATATAATATCCCAGTCGAGACGTACGGAACGACACGAACGCGATTCTGTAAAATATTACCAGCGAGGGGCTAGATGGGTTAGGTTAGGTTATGTTACGTTATAGACGTGTACAATGTTCCCACCGAGAAGTAGAGCCGATACGCCAGGAATGGCTTAAAATACTGCATCCGAGATGATAGCCTGCCTTAAGTTAGGATATATAACGCTGTAGACGTATATAACGTCCCAACCGAGAGGTACGGGACGACACGAACGGGATTCTGGAAAACATTACCAGCGAGGGGCTAGATGTGTTAGGTTAGGTTATATTACGTTATAGAAGAATATAATGTTTCCCCCGAGAAGTAGAGCCGATACGCCAGGAATGGCGTATAATACTGCATCCGAGATGTTAGGCTGCCTTAGGTTAGGATATACAACGCTGTAGACGTACACAATGTCCCAACCGAGACGTACGGGACGGCACGAACGGGATTCTGTAAAACATTACCAGCGAGGGGCTAGATGTGTTAGGTTCGGTTATATTACGCTATAGACCTATATAATGTTCCCACCGAGAAGTAGGGGCCGATACGACAGGAATGTTGTAAAATACTACAACCGAGATGTTAGACTGCCTTACGTTAGGATATATATCGCTGTAGACGTTTATAATGTCCCAACCGAGACGTACGGGACGACAGGAACGGGATTCTGTAAAACATTACCAGCGAGGGGCTAGATGGGTTAGATTAGGTTGTGATACGTTAGAGACGTATATAATGTTCCCACCGAGAAGTAGGGGCCGATATGCCAGGAATGTTGTAAAATACCGCATCCGAGATGATGGCCTGCCTTAGGTTAGGATATATATCGCTGTAGAAGTTTATAATGTCCCAACCGAGACGTACGGGACGACAGGAACGGGATTCTGTAAAACATTACCAGCGAGGGGCTAGATGTTAGGTTCGGTTATATTACGTTATAGACCTATATAATGTTCCCACCGAGAAGTAGGGGCCGATACGCCAGGAATGTTGTAAAATACTACATCCGAGATGTTAGACTGCCTTACGTTAGGATATATATCGCTGTAGACGTTTATAATGTCCCAACCGAGACGTACGGGACGACAGGAACGGGATTCTGTAAAACATTACCAGCGAGGGGCTAGATGGGTTAGGTTAGGTTGTGATGCGTTATAGACATATATAATGTTCCCACCGATAAGTAGGGGCCGATATGCCAGGAATGTTGTAAAATACTGCATCCGAGATGATGGCCTGCCTTAGGTTAGGATATATAACGTTATAGACGTATATAATATCCCAGTCGAGACGTACGGAATGACACGAACGCGATTCTGTAAAATATTACCAGCGAGGGGCTAGATGTGTTAGGTTCGGTTATATTACGTTATAGACCTATATAATGTTCCCACCGAGAAGTAGGGGCCGATACGACAGGAATGTTGCAAAATACTACAACCGAGATGTTAGACTGCCTTACGTTAGGATATATATCGCTGTAGACGTTTATAATGTCCCAACCGAGACGTACGGGACGACAGGAACGGGATTCTGTAAAACATTACCAGCGAGGGGCTAGATGGGTTAGGTTAGGTTGTGATGCGTTATAGACATATATAATGTTCCCACCGATAAGTAGGGGCCGATATGCTAGGAATGTTGTAAAATACTGCATCCGAGATGATGGCCTGCCTTAGGTTAGGATATATAACGTTATAGACGTATATAATATCCCAGTCGAGACGTACGGAATGACACGAACGCGATTCTGTAAAACATTACCAGCGAGGGGCTAGATGGGTTAGGTTAGGTTATGTTACGTTATAGACGTGTACAATGTTCCCACCGAGAAGTAGAGCCGATACGCCAGGAATGGCGTAAAATACTGCATCCGAGATGATAGCCTGCCTTAAGTTAGGGTATATAACGCTGTAGACGTATATAATGTCCCAACCGAGACGTACGGGACGACACGAACGGGATTCCGTAAAACATTACCAGCGAGGGGCTAGATGTGTTATGTTAGGTTATATATCGTTATAGACGAATATAATGTTCCCCCCGAGAAGTGGGGCCGATACGCCAGGAATGGCGTAAAATACTGCATCCGAGATGTTAGGCTGCCTTAGGTTAGGATATATAACGCTGTAGACGTACACAATGTCCCAACCGAGACGTACGGGACGACAGGAACGGGATTCTGTAAAACATTACCAGCGAGGGGCTAGATGGGTTAGATTAGGTTGTGATACGTTATAGACGTATATAATGTTCCCACCGAGAAGTAGGGGCCGATATGCCAGGAATGTTGTAAAATACTGCATCCGAGATGATGGCCTGCCTTAGGTTAGGATATATAACGTTATAGACGTATATAATATCCCAGTCGAGACGTACGGAATGACACGAACGCGATTCTGTAAAACATTACCAGCGAGGGGCTAGATGGGTTAGGTTAGGTTATGTTACGTTATAGACGTGTACAATGTTCCCACCGAGAAGTAGAGCCGATACGCCAGGAATGGCGTAAAATACTGCATCCGAGATGATAGCCTGCCTTAAGTTAGGATATATAACGCTGTAGACGTATATAATGTCCCAACCGAGACGTACGGGACGACACGAACGGGATTCTGTAAAACATTACCAGCGAGGGGCTAGATGTGTTATGTTAGGTTATATATCGTTATAGACGAATATAATGTTCCCCCCGAGAAGTAGGGCCGATACGCCAGGAATGGCGTAAAATACTGCATCCGAGATGTTAGGCTGCCTTAGGTTAGGATATATAACGCTGCAGACGTACACAATGTCCCAACCGAGACGTACGGGACGACAGGAACGGGATTCTGTAAAACATTACCAGCGAGGGGCTAGATGGGTTAGATTAGGTTGTGATACGTTATAGACGTATATAATGTTCCCACCGAGAAGTAGGGGCCGATATGCCAGGAATGTTGTAAAATACCGCATCCGAGATGATGGCCTGCCTTAGGTTAGGATATATATCGCTGTAGAAGTTTATAATGTCCCAACCGAGACGTACGGGACGACAGGAACGGGATTCTGTAACACATTACCAGCGAGGGGCTAGATGTGTTAGGTTCGGTTATATTACGTTATAGACCTATATAATGTTCCCACCGAGAAGTAGGGGCCGATACGACAGGAATGTTGTAAAATACTACAACCGAGATGTTAGACTGCCTTACGTTAGGATATATATCGCTGTAGACGTTTATAATGTCCCAACCGAGACGTACGGGACGACAGGAACGGGATTCTGTAAAACATTACCAGCGAGGGGCTAGATGGGTTAGGTTAGGTTGTGATACGTTATAGACATATATAATGTTCCCACCGATAAGTAGGGCCCGATATGCCAGGAATGTTGTAAAATACTGCATCCGAGATGATGGCCTGCCTTAGGTTAGGATATATAACGCTATAGACGTATATAATGTCCCAGTCGAGACGTACGGAACGACACGAACGCGATTCTGGAAAATATTACCAGCGAGGGGCTAGATGGGTTAGGTTAGGTTATGTTACGTTACAGACGTGTACAATGTTCCCACCGAGAAGTAGAGCCGATACGCCAGGAATGGCTTAAAATACTGCATCCGAGATGATAGCCTGCCTTATGTTAGGATATATAACGCTGTAGACGTATAAAATGTCCCAACCGAGAGGTACGGGACGACACGAACGGGATTCTGGAAAACATTACCAGCGAGGGGCTAGATGTGTTAGGTTAGGTTATGTTACGTTATAGACGAATATAATGTTTCCCCCGAGAAGTAGAGCCGATACGCCAGGAATGGCGTAAAATACTGCATCCGAGATGATAGCCTGCCTTAAGTTAGGATATATAACGCTGTAGACGTATATAATGTCCCAACCGAGACGTACGGGACGACAGGAACGGGATTCTGTAAAACATTACCAGCGAGGGGCTAGATGTGTTATGTTAGGTTATATATCGTTATAGACGAATATAATGTTCCCCCCGAGAAGTAGGGCCGATACGCCAGGAATGGCGTAAAATACTGCATCCGAGATGTTAGGCTGCCTTAGGTTAGGATATATAACGCTGTAGACGTACACAATGTCCCAACCGAGACGTACGGGACGACAGGAACGGGATTCTGTAAAACATTACCAGCGAGGGGCTAGATGGATTAGATTAGGTTGTGATACGTTAGAGACGTATATAATGTTCCCACCGAGAAGTAGGGGCCGATATGCCAGGAATGTTGTAAAATACCGCATCCGAGATGATGGCCTGCCTTAGGTTAGGATATATATCGCTGTAGAAGTTTATAATGTCCCAACCGAGACGTACGGGACGACAGGAACGGGATTCTGTAGAACATTACCAGCGAGGGGCTAGATGTTAGGTTCGGTTATATTACGTTATAGACCTATATAATGTTCCCACCGAGAAGTAGGGGCCGATACGCCAGGAATGTTGTAAAATACTACATCCGAGATGTTAGACTGCCTTACGTTAGGATATATATCGCTGTAGACGTTTATAATGTCCCAACCGAGACGTACGGGACGACACGAACGGGATTCTGTAAAACATTACCAGCGAGGGGCTAGATGGGTTAGGTTAGTATGTGAACCGTTATAGACGTATATAATGTTCCCACCGAGAAGTAGGGGCCGATACGCCAGGAATGTTGTAAAATACTACATCCGAGATGATAGCCTGCCTCAGGTTAGGATATATAACGTTATAGACGTATATAATATCCCAGTCGAGACGTACGGAATGACACGAACGCGATTCTGTAAAATATTACCAGCGAGGGGCTAGATGGGTTAGGTTAGGTTATGTTACATTATAGACGTGTACAATGTTCCCACCGAGAAGTAGAGCCGATACGCCAGGAATGGCGTAAAATACTGCATCCGAGATGATAGCCTGCCTTAAGTTAGGATATATAACGCTGTAGACGTATATAATGTCCCAACCGAGTCGTACGGGACGACAGGAACGGGATTCTGTAAAACATTACCAGCGAGGGGCTAGATGTGTTATGTTAGGTCATATATCGTTATAGACGAATATAATGTTCCCCCCGAGAAGTAGGGCCGATACGCCAGGAATGGCGTAAAATACTGCATCCGAGATGTTAGGCTGCCTTAGGTTAGGATATATAACGCTGTAGACGTACACAATGTCCCAACCGAGACGTACGGGACGACAGGAACGGGATTCTGTAAAACATTACCAGCGAGGGGCTAGATGGGTTAGATTAGGTTGTGATACGTTATAGACGTATATAATGTTCCCACCGAGAAGTAGGGGCCGATATGCCAGGAATGTTGTAAAATACCGCATCCGAGATGATGGCCTGCCTTAGGTTAGGATATATATCGCTGTAGAAGTTTATAATGTCCCAACCGAGACGTACGGGACGACAGGAACGGGATTCTGTAACACATTACCAGCGAGGGGCTAGATGTGTTAGGTTCGGTTATATTACGTTATAGACCTATATAATGTTCCCACCGAGAAGTAGGGGCCGATACGACAGGAATGTTGTAAAATACTACAACCGAGATGTTAGACTGCCTTACGTTAGGATATATATCGCTGTAGACGTTTATAATGTCCCAACCGAGACGTACCGGACGACAGGAACGGGATTCTGTAAAACATTACCAGCCAGGGCCTAGATGTGTTAAGTTAGGATATATTACGTTATAGCCGAATATAATGTTCCCACCGAGAAGTAGGGGCCGATATGCCAGGACTGTTGTAAAATACTGCATCCGAGATGATGGCCTGCCTTAGGTTAGGATATATAACGCCATAGACGTATTTAATATCCCAATCGAGACGTACGGAACGACACGAACGCGATTCTGTAAAACATTACCAGCGAGGGGCTAGATGTGTTAGGTTAGGTTATATTACGTTATAGACCTATGTAATGTTCCCACCGAGAAGTAGAGCCGATACGCCAGGAATGGCGTATAATACTGCATCCGAGATGTTAGGCTGCCTTAGGTTAGGATATATAACGCTGTAGACGTACACAATGTCCCAACCGAGACGTACGGGACGGCACGAACGGGATTCTGTAAAACATTACCAGCGAGGGGCTGGACGGGTTAGGTTAGGTTGTGATACGTTATAGACGTATATAATGTTCCCACCGAGATGTAGGGGCCGATACGCCAGGCATGTTGTAAAATACTGCATCCGAGATGATAGCCTGCCTTAGGTTAGGATATATATCACTGTAGAAGTTTGTAATGTCCCAACCGAGACGTACGGGACGACAGGAACGGGATTCTGTAAAACATTACCAGCGAGGGGCTAGATGGGTTAGATTAGGTTGTGATACGTTATAGGCGTATATAATGTTCCCTCCAAGATGTAGGGGCCGATATGCCAGGAGTGTTGTAAAATACCGCATCCGAGATGATGGCCTGCCTTAGGTTAGGATATATATCGCTGTAGAAGTTTATAATGTCCCAACCGAGACGTACGGGATGACAGGAACGGGATTCTGTAACACATTAGCAGCGAGGGGCTAGATGTGTTAGGTTCGGTTATATTACGTTATAGACCTATATAATGTTCCCACCGAGAAGTAGGGGCCGATACGACAGGAATGTTGTAAAATACTACAACCGAGATGTTAGACTGCCTTACGTTAGGATATATATCGCTGTAGATGTTTATAATGTCCCAACCGAGACGAACGGGACGACAGGAACGGGATTCTGTAAAACATTAGCAGCGAGGGGCTAGATGGGTTAGGTTAGGTTGTGATGCGTTATAGACATATATAATGTTCCCACCGATAAGTAGGGGCCGATATGCCAGGAATGTTGTAAAATACTGCATCCGAGATGATGGCCTGCCTTAGGTTAGGATATATAACGTTATAGACGTATATAATATCCCAGTCGAGACGTACGGAATGAAACGAACGCGATTCTGTAAAACATTACCAGCGAGGGGCTAGATGGGTTAGGTTAGGTTATGTTACGTTATAGACGTGTACAATGTTCCCACCGAGAAGTAGAGCCGATACGCCAGGAATGGCGTAAAATACTGCATCCGAGATGATAGCCTGCCTTAAGTTAGGATATATAACGCTGTAGACGTATATAATGTCCCAACCGAGTCGTACGGGACGACAGGAACGGGATTCTGTAAAACATTACCAGCGAGGGGCTAGATGTGTTATGTTAGGTCATATATCGTTATAGACGAATATAATGTTCCCCCCGAGAAGTAGGGCCGATACGCCAGGAATGGCGTAAAATACTGCATCCGAGATGTTAGGCTGCCTTAGGTTAGGATATATAACGCTGTAGACGTACACAATGTCCCAACCGAGACGTACGGGACGACAGGAACGGGATTCTGTAAAACATTACCAGCGAGGGGCTAGATGGGTTAGATTAGGTTGTGATACGTTATAGACGTATATAATGTTCCCACCGAGAAGTAGGGGCCGATATGCCAGGAATGTTGTAAAATACCGCATCCGAGATGATGGCCTGCCTTAGGTTAGGATATATATCGCTGTAGAAGTTTATAATGTCCCAACCGAGACGTACGGGACGACAGGAACGGGATTCTGTAACACATTACCAGCGAGGGGCTAGATGTGTTAGGTTCGGTTATATTACGTTATAGACCTATATAATGTTCCCACCGAGAAGTCGGGGCCGATACGACAGGAATGTTGTAAAATACTACAACCGAGATGTTAGACTGCCTTACGTTAGGATATATATCGCTGTAGACGTTTATAATGTCCCAACCGAGACGTACCGGACGACAGGAACGGGATTCTGTAAAACATTACCAGCCAGGGCCTAGATGTGTTAAGTTAGGATATATTACGTTATAGCCGAATATAATGTTCCCACCGAGAAGTAGGGGCCGATATGCCAGGACTGTTGTAAAATACTGCATCCGAGATGATGGCCTGCCTTAGGTTAGGATATATAACGCCATAGACGTATTTAATATCCCAATCGAGACGTACGGAACGACACGAACGCGATTCTGTAAAACATTACCAGCGAGGGGCTAGATGTGTTAGGTTAGGTTATATTACGTTATAGACCTATGTAATGTTCCCACCGAGAAGTAGAGCCGATACGCCAGGAATGGCGTATAATACTGCATCCGAGATGTTAGGCTGCCTTAGGTTAGGATATATAACGCTGTAGACGTACACAATGTCCCAACCGAGACGTACGGGACGGCACGAACGGGATTCTGTAAAACATTACCAGCGAGGGGCTGGACGGGTTAGGTTAGGTTGTGATACGTTATAGACGTATATAATGTTTCCACCGAGATGTAGGGGCCGATACGCCAGGCATGTTGTAAAATACTGCATCCGAGATGATAGCCTGCCTTAGGTTAGGATATATATCACTGTAGAAGTTTGTAATGTCCCAACCGAGACGTACGGGACGACAGGAACGGGATTCTGTAAAACATTACCAGCGAGGGGCTAGATGGGTTAGATTAGGTTGTGATACGTTATAGGCGTATATAATGTTCCCTCCAAGATGTAGGGGCCGATATGCCAGGAGTGTTGTAAAATACCGCATCCGAGATGATGGCCTGCCTTAGGTTAGGATATATATCGCTGTAGAAGTTTATAATGTCCCAACCGAGACGTACGGGACGACAGGAACGGGATTCTGTAACACATTAGCAGCGAGGGGCTAGATGTGTTAGGTTCGGTTATATTACGTTATAGACCTATATAATGTTCCCACCGAGAAGTAGGGCCGATACGCCAGGAATGGCGTAAAATACTGCATCCGAGATGTTAGCCTGCCTTAAGTTAGGATATATAACGCTGTAGACGTATATAATGTCCCAACCGAGACGTACGGGACGACACGAACGGGATTCTGTAAAACATTACCAGCGAGGGGCTAGATGTTTTATGTTAGGTTATATATCGTTATAGACGAATATAATGTTCCCCCCGAGAAGTAGGGCCGATACGCCAGGAATGGCGTAAAATACTGCATCCGAGATGTTAGGCTGCCTTAGGTTAGGATATATAACGCTGTAGACGTACACAAAGTCCCAACCGAGACGTACGGGACGACAGGAACGGGATTCTGTAAAACATTACCAGCGAGGGGGTAGATGGGTTAGATTAGGTTGTGATACGTTATAGACGTATATAATGTTCCCACCGAGAAGTAGGGGCCGATATGCCAGGAATGTTGTAAAATACCGCATCCGAGATGATGGCCTGCCTTAGGTTAGGATATATATCGCTGTAGAAGTTTATAATGTCCCAACCGAGACGTACGGGACGACAGGAACGGGATTCTGTGACACATTACCAGCGAGGGGCTAGATGTGTTAGGTTCGATTATATTACGTTATAGACCTATATAATGTTCCCACCGAGAAGTAGGGGCCGATACGACAGGAATGTTGTAAAATACTACAACCGAGATGTTAGACTGCCTTACGTTAGGATATATATCGCTGTAGACGTTTATAATGTCCCAACCGAGACGTACGGGACGACAGGAACGGGATTCTGTAAAACATTACCAGCGTGGGGCTAGATGGGTTAGGTTAGGTTGTGATACGTTATAGACATATATAATGTTCCCACCGATAAGTAGGGGCCGATATGCCAGGAATGTTGTAAAATACTGCATCCGAGATGATGGCCTGCCTTAGGTTAGGATATATAACGTTATAGACGTATATAATATCCCAGTCGAGACGTACGGAATGACACGAACGCGATTCTGTAAAATATTACCAGCGAGGGGCTAGATGGGTTAGGTTAGGTTATGTTACGTTATAGACGTGTACAATGTTCCCACCGAGAAGTAGAGCCGATACGCCAGGAATGGCGTAAAATACTGCATCCGAGATGATAGCCTGCCTTAAGTTAGGATATATATCGCTGTAGAAGTTTATAATGTCCCAACCGAGACGTACGGGACGACAGGAACGGGATTCTGTAACACATTAGCAGCGAGGGGCTAGATGTGTTAGGTTCGGTTATATTACGTTATAGACCTATATAATGTTCCCACCGAGAAGTAGGGGCCGATACGACAGGAATGTTGTAAAATACTACAACCGAGATGTTAGACTGCCTTACGTTAGGATATATATCGCTGTAGATGTTTATAATGTCCCAACCGAGACGTACGGGACGACAGGAACGGGATTCTGTAAAACATTACCAGCGAGGGGCTAGATGGGTTAGGTTAGGTTGTGATACGTTATAGACATACATAATGTTCCCACCGATAAGTAGGGGCCGATATGCCAGGAATGTTGTAAAATACTGCATCCGAGATGATAGCCTGCCTTAGATTAGAATATATAACGCTATAGACATATATAATATCCCAACCGAGATGTACGGGACGACACGAACGGGATTCTGTAAAACATTACCAGCGAGGCGCTAGATGTGTTAGGTTAGGTTATATTACGTTATAGACGAATATAATGTTCCCCCCGAGAAGTAGAGACCGATACGCCAGGAATGTTGTAAAATACTACATCCGAGATGTTAGCCTGCCTTACGTTAGGATATATATCGCTGTAGATGTTTATAATGTCCCAACCGAGACGAACGGGACGACAGGAACGGGATTCTGTAAAACATTACCAGCGAGGGGCTAGATGGGTTAGGTTAGGTTATGTTACGTTATAGACGTGTACAATGTTCCCACCGAGAAGTAGAGCCGATACGCCAGGAATGGCGTAAAATACTGCATCCGAGATGATAGCCTGCCTTAAGTTAGGATATATATCGCTGTAGAAGTTTATAATGTCCCAACCGAGATGTACGGGACTACACGAACGGGATTCTGTAAAACATTACCAGCGAGGGGCTAGATGTGTTAGGTTAGGTTATATTACGTTATAGACGAATATAATGTTCCTCCCGAGAAGTAGGGCCGATACGCCAGGAATGGCGTAAAATACTGCATCCGAGATGTTAGGCTGCCTTAGGTTAGGATATATAACGCTGTAGACGTACACAATGTCCCAACCGAGACGTACGGGACGACAGGAACGGGATTCTGTAAAACATTACCAGCGAGGGGCTAGATGGGTTAGATTAGGTTGTGATACGTTATAGGCGTATATAATGTTCCCTCCAAGATGTAGGGGCCGATATGCCAGGAATGTTGTAAAATACCGCATCCGAGATGATGGCCTGCCTTAGGTTAGGATATATATCGCTGTAGAAGTTTATAATGTCCCAAACGAGACGTACGGGACGACAGGAACGGGATTCTGTAAAACATTACCAGCGAGGGGCTAGATGGGTTAGGTTAGGTTGTGATACGTTATAGACATATATAATGTTCCCACCGATAAGTAGGGGCCGATATGCCAGGAATGTTGTAAAATACTGCATCCGAGATGATAGCCTGCGTTAGATTAGGATATATAACGCTATAGACGTATATAATATCCCAACCGAGATGTACGGGACGTCACGAACGGGATTCTGTAAAACATTACCAGCGAGGGGCTAGATGGGTTAGGTTAGGTTGTGATACGTTATAGACATATATAATGTTCCCACCGATAATTAGGGGCCGATATGCCAGGAATGTTGTAAAATACTGCATCCGAGAAGATAGCCTGCCTTAGATTAGGATATATAACGCTATAGACGTTTATAATATCCCAACCGAGATGTACGGGACGACACGAAGGGGATTCTGTAAAACATTACCAGCGACGGGCTAGGTGGGTTAGGTTAGGTTGTGATACGTTATAGACGAATATAATGTTCCCCCCGAGAAGTAGAGGCCGATACGCCAGGAATGTTGTAAAATACTACATCCGAGATGTTAGCCTGCCTTACGTTAGGATATATATCGCTGTAGACGTTTATAATGTACCAACCGAGACGTATGGGACGACGGGAACGGGATTCTGTAAAACATTACCAGCGAGGGGCTAGATGGGTTAGGTTAGTATGTGAACCGTTATAGACGTATATAATGTTCCCACCGAGAAGTAGGGGCCGATACGCCAGGAATGTTGTAAAATACTACATCCGAGATGATAGCCTGCCTCAGGTTAGGATATATAACGCTATAGACGTATATAATATTCCAACCGAGATGTACGGGACGTAACGAGCGGGATTCTGTAAAACATTACCAGCGAGGGGCTAGATTTGTTAGGTGAGGTTATATTACGTTATAGACCTATATAATGTTCCCACCGCGAAGTAGGGGCCGATACGTCAGGAATGTTGTTAAATTCTACATCCGAGATGATAGCCTGCCTTAGGTTAGGATATATAACGCTATAGACGTATATAATATCCCAACCGAGATGTACGGGACTACACGAACGGGATTCTGTAAAACATTACCAGCGAGGGGCTA
This sequence comes from Xylocopa violacea, assembly GCA_963969225.1. Classification (NCBI taxonomy): domain Eukaryota; kingdom Metazoa; phylum Arthropoda; class Insecta; order Hymenoptera; family Apidae; genus Xylocopa; species Xylocopa violacea. Next base: position 12,834 of record CAXAJV010000451.1, on the reverse strand, counting down.
GATGTGTTAGGTTAGGTTATATTACGTTATAGACGAATATAATGTTCCTCCCGAGAAGTAGGGCCGATACGCCAGGAATGGCGTAAAATACTGCATCCGAGATGTTAGGCTGCCTTAGGTTAGGATATATAACGCTGTAGACGTACACAATGTCCAAACCGAGACGTACGGGACGACAGGAACGGGATTCTGTAAAACATTACCAGCGAGGGGCTAGATGGGTTAGATTAGGTTGTGATACGTTATAGACGTATATAATGTTCCCACCGAGAAGTAGGGGCCGATATGCCAGGAATGTTGTAAAATACCGCATCCGAGATGATGGCCTGCCTTAGGTTAGGATATATATCGCTGTAGAAGTTTATAATGTCCCAACGGAGACGTACGGGACGACAGGAACGGGATTCTGTAAAATATTACCAGCGAGGGGCTAGATGGGTTAGGTTAGGTTATGTTACGTTATAGACGTGTACAATGTTCCCACCGAGAAGTAGAGCCGATACGCCAGGAATGGCGTAAAATACTGCATCCGAGATGACAGCCTGCCTTAAGTTAGGATATATAACGCTGTAGACGTACATAATGTCCCAACCGAGACGTACGGGACGACACGAACGGGATTCTGTAAAACATTACCAGCGAGGGGCTAGATGTGTTAGGTTAGGTTATATTACGTTATAGACGAATATAATGTTTCCCCCGGGAAGTAGAGCCGATACGCCAGGAATGGCGTATAATACTGCATCCGAGATGTTAGGCTGCCTTAGGTTAGGATATATAACGCTGTAGACGTACACAATGTCCCAAGCGAGACCTACGGGACGGCACGAACGGGATTCTGTAAAACATTACCAGCGAGGGGCTGGACGGGTTAGGTTAGGTTGTGATACGTTATAGACGTATATAATGTTCCCACCGAGATGTAGGGGCCGATACGCCAGGAGTGTTGTAAAATACCGCATCCGAGATGATGGCCTGCCTTAGGTTAGGATATATATCGCTGTAGAAGTTTATAATGTCCCAACGGAGACGTACGGGACGACAGGAACGGGATTCTGTAACACATTACCAGCGAGGGGCTAGATGGGTTAGGTTCGGTTATATTACGTTATAGACCTATATAATGTTCCCACCGAGAAGTAGGGGCCGATACGACAGGAATGTTGTAAAATACTACAACCGAGATGTTAGACTGCCTTACGTTAGGATATATATCGCTGTAGATGTTTATAATGTCCCAACCGAGACGTACGGGACGACAGGAACGGGATTCTGTAAAACATTACCAGCGAGGGGCTAGATGGGTTAGGTTAGGTTGTGATACGTTATAGACATACATAATGTTCCCACCGATAAGTAGGGGCCGATATGCCAGGAATGTTGTAAAATACTGCATCCGAGATGATAGCCTGCCTTAGATTAGAATATATAACGCTATAGACATATATAATATCCCAACCGAGATGTACGGGACGACACGAACGGGATTCTGTAAAACATTACCAGCGAGGCGCTAGATGTGTTAGGTTAGGTTATATTACGTTATAGACGAATATAATGTTCCCCCCGAGAAGTAGAGGCCGATACGCCAGGAATGTTGTAAAATACTACATCCGAGATGTTAGCCTGCCTTACGTTAGGATATATATCGCTGTAGATGTTTATAATGTCCCAACCGAGACGAACGGGACGACAGGAACGGGATTCTGTAAAACATTACCAGCGAGGGGCTAGATGGGTTAGGTTAGGTTATGTTACGTTATAGACGTGTACAATGTTCCCACCGAGAAGTAGAGCCGATACGCCAGGAATGGCGTAAAATACTGCATCCGAGATGATAGCCTGCCTTAAGTTAGGATATATATCGCTGTAGAAGTTTATAATGTCCCAACCGAGATGTACGGGACTACACGAACGGGATTCTGTAAAACATTACCAGCGAGGGGCTAGATGTGTTAGGTTAGGTTATATTACGTTATAGACGAATATAATGTTCCTCCCGAGAAGTAGGGCCGATACGCCAGGAATGGCGTAAAATACTGCATCCGAGATGTTAGGCTGCCTTAGGTTAGGATATATAACGCTGTAGACGTACACAATGTCCCAACCGAGACGTACGGGACGACAGGAACGGGATTCTGTAAAACATTACCAGCGAGGGGCTAGATGGGTTAGATTAGGTTGTGATACGTTATAGACGTATATAATGTTCCCACCGAGAAGTAGGGGCCGATATGCCAGGAATGTTGTAAAATACCGCATCCGAGATGATGGCCTGCCTTAGGTTAGGATATATATCGCTGTAGAAGTTTATAATGTCCCAAACGAGACGTACGGGACGACAGGAACGGGATTCTGTAAAACATTACCAGCGAGGGGCTAGATGGGTTAGGTTAGGTTGTGATACGTTATAGACATATATAATGTTCCCACCGATAAGTAGGGGCCGATATGCCAGGAATGTTGTAAAATACTGCATCCGAGATGATAGCCTGCCTTAGATTAGAATATATAACGCTATAGACATATATAATATCCCAACCGAGATGTACGGGACGACACGAACGGGATTCTGTAAAATATTACCAGCGAGGGGCTAGATGGGTTAGGTTAGGTTATATTACGTTATAGACGAATATAATGTTCCCCCCGAGAAGTAGAGGCCGATACGCCAGGAATGTTGTAAAATACTACATCCGAGATGTTAGCCAGCCTTACGTTAGGATATATATCGCTGTAGATGTTTATAATGTCCCAACCGAGACGAACGGGACGACAGGAACGGGATTCTGTAAAACATTACCAGCGAGGGGCTAGATGGGTTAGGTTAGGTTATGTTACGTTATAGACGTGTACAATGTTCCCACCGAGAAGTAGAGCCGATACGCCAGGAATGGCGTAAAATACTGCATCCGAGATGATAGCCTGCCTTAAGTTAGGATATATATCGCTGTAGAAGTTTATAATGTCCCAACCGAGATGTACGGGACTACACGAACGGGATTCTGTAAAACATTACCAGCGAGGGGCTAGATGTGTTAGGTTAGGTTATATTACGTTATAGACGAATATAATGTTCCTCCCGAGAAGTAGGGCCGATACGCCAGGAATGGCGTAAAATACTGCATCCGAGATGTTAGGCTGCCTTAGGTTAGGATATATAACGCTGTAGACGTACACAATGTCCCAACCGAGACGTACGGGACGACAGGAACGGGATTCTGTAAAACATTACCAGCGAGGGGCTAGATGGGTTAGATTAGGTTGTGATACGTTATAGACGTATATAATGTTCCCACCGAGAAGTAGGGGCCGATATGCCAGGAATGTTGTAAAATACCGCATCCGAGATGATGGCCTGCCTTAGGTTAGGATATATATCGCTGTAGAAGTTTATAATGTCCCAAACGAGACGTACGGGACGACAGGAACGGGATTCTGTAAAACATTACCAGCGAGGGGCTAGATGGGTTAGGTTAGGTTGTGATACGTTATAGACATATATAATGTTCCCACCGATAAGTAGGGGCCGATATGCCAGGAATGTTGTAAAATACTGCATCCGAGATGATGGCCTGCCTTAGGTTAGGATATATAACGCTATAGACGTATATAATATCCCAGTCGAGACGTACGGAATGACACGAACGCGATTCTGTAAAATATTACCAGCGAGGGGCTAGATGGGTTAGGTTAGGTTATATTACGTTATAGACCTATATAATGTTCCCACCGAGAAGTAGGGGCCGATACGACAGGAATGTTGTAAAATACTGCAACCGAGATGTTAGACTGCCTTACGTTAGGATATATATCGCTGTAGATGTTTATAATGTCCCAACCGAGACGTACGGGACGACAGGAACGGGATTCTGTAAAACATTACCTGCGAGGGGCTAGATGGGTTAGGTTAGGTTGTGATACGTTATAGACATACATAATGTTCCCACCGATAAGTAGGGGCCGATATGCCAGGAATGTTGTAAAATACTGCATCCGAGATGATAGCCTGCGTTAGATTAGGATATATAACGCTATAGACGTATATAATATCCCAACCGAGATGTACGGGACGTCACGAACGGGATTCTGTAAAACATTACCAGCGAGGGGCTAGATGGGTTAGGTTAGGTTGTGATACGTTATAGACATATATAATGTTCCCACCGATAATTAGGGGCCGATATGCCAGGAATGTTGTAAAATACTGCATCCGAGAAGATAGCCTGCCTTAGATTAGGATATATAACGCTATAGACGTTTATAATATTCCAACCGAGATGTACGGGACGACACGAAGGGGATTCTGTAAAACATTACCAGCGACGGGCTAGGTGGGTTAGGTTAGGTTGTGATACGTTATAGACGAATATAATGTTCCCCCCGAGAAGTAGAGGCCGATACGCCAGGAATGTTGTAAAATACTACATCCGAGATGTTAGCCTGCCTTACGTTAGGATATATATCGCTGTAGACGTTTATAATGTACCAACCGAGACGTATGGGACGACGGGAACGGGATTCTGTAAAACATTACCAGCGAGGGGCTAGATGGGTTAGGTTAGTATGTGAACCGTTATAGACGTATATAATGTTCCCACCGAGAAGTAGGGGCCGATACGCCAGGAATGTTGTAAAATACTACATCCGAGATGATAGCCTGCCTCAGGTTAGGATATATAACGCTATAGACGTATATAATATTCCAACCGAGATGTACGGGACGTAACGAGCGGGATTCTGTAAAACATTACCAGCGAGGGGCTAGATTTGTTAGGTGAGGTTATATTACGTTATAGACCTATATAATGTTCCCACCGCGAAGTAGGGGCCGATACGTCAGGAATGTTGTTAAATTCTACATCCGAGATGATAGCCTGCCTTAGGTTAGGATATATAACGCTATAGACGTATATAATATCCCAACCGAGATGTACGGGACTACACGAACGGGATTCTGTAAAACATTACCAGCGAGGGGCTAGATGTGTTAGGTTAGGTTATATTACGTTATAGACGAATATAATGTTCCTCCCGAGAAGTAGGGCCGATACGCCAGGAATGGCGTAAAATACTGCATCCGAGATGTTAGGCTGCCTTAGGTTAGGATATATAACGCTGTAGACGTACACAATGTCCAAACCGAGACGTACGGGACGACAGGAACGGGATTCTGTAAAACATTACCAGCGAGGGGCTAGATGGGTTAGATTAGGTTGTGATACGTTATAGACGTATATAATGTTCCCACCGAGAAGTAGGGGCCGATATGCCAGGAATGTTGTAAAATACCGCATCCGAGATGATGGCCTGCCTTAGGTTAGGATATATATCGCTGTAGAAGTTTATAATGTCCCAACCGAGACGTACGGGACGACAGGAACGGGATTCTGTAAAACATTACCAGCGAGGGGCTAGATGGGTTAGGTTAGGTTGTGAACCGTTATAGACGTATATAATGTTCCCACCGAGAAGTAGGGGCCGATACGCCAGGAATGTTGTAAAATACTACATCCGAGATGATAGCCTGCCTCAGGTTAGGATATATAACGCTATAGACGTATATAATATTCCAACCGAGATGTACGGGACGTAACGAGCGGGATTCTGTAAAACATTACCAGCGAGGGGCTAGATTTGTTAGGTGAGGTTATATTACGTTATAGACCTATATAATGTTCCCACCGCGAAGTAGGGGCCGATACGTCAGGAATGTTGTTAAATTCTACATCCGAGATGATAGCCTGCCTTAGGTTAGGATATATAACGCTATAGACGTATATAATATCCCAACCGAGATGTACGGGACTACACGAACGGGATTCTGTAAAACATTACCAGCGAGGGGCTAGATGTGTTAGGTTAGGTTATATTACGTTATAGACGAATATAATGTTCCTCCCGAGAAGTAGGGCCGATACGCCAGGAATGGCGTAAAATACTGCATCCGAGATGTTAGGCTGCCTTAGGTTAGGATATATAACGCTGTAGACGTACACAATGTCCAAACCGAGACGTACGGGACGACAGGAACGGGATTCTGTAAAACATTACCAGCGAGGGGCTAGATGGGTTAGATTAGGTTGTGATACGTTATAGACGTATATAATGTTCCCACCGAGAAGTAGGGGCCGATATGCCAGGAATGTTGTAAAATACCGCATCCGAGATGATGGCCTGCCTTAGGTTAGGATATATATCGCTGTAGAAGTTTATAATGTCCCAACCGAGACGTACGGGACGACAGGAACGGGATTCTGTAAAACATTACCAGCGAGGGGCTAGATGGGTTAGGTTAGGTTGTGATACGTTATAGACATATATAATGTTCCCACCGATAAGTAGGGGCCGATATGCCAGGAATGTTGTAAAATACTGCATCCGAGATGATGGCCTGCCTTAGGTTAGGATATATAACGCTATAGACGTATATAATATCCCAGTCGAGACGTACGGAATGACACGAACGCGATTCTGTAAAATATTACCAGCGAGGGGCCAGATGGGTTAGGTTAGGTTATGTTACGTTATAGACGTGTACAATGTTCCCACCGAGAAGTAGAGCCGATACGCCAGGAATGGCGTAAAATACTGCATCCGAGATGATAGCCTGCCTTAAGTTAGGATATATAACGCTGTAGACGTATATAATGTCCCAACCGAGACGTACGGGACGACACGAACGGGATTCTGTAAAACATTACCAGCGAGGGGCTAGATGTGTTAAGTTAGGTTATATTACGTTATAGACGAATATAATGTTTCCCCCGAGAAGTAGAGCCGATACGCCAGGAATGGCGTATAATACTGCATCCGAGATGTTAGGCTGCCTTAGGTTAGGATATATAACGCTGTAGACGTACACAATGTCCCAACCGAGACGTACGGGACGGCACGAACGGGATTCAGTAAAACATTACCAGCGAGGGGCTGGACGGGTTAGGTTAGGTTGTGATACTTTATAGACGTATATAATGTTCCCACAGAGATGTAGGGGCCGATACGCCAGGCATGTTGTAAAATACTGCATCCGAGAAGATAGCCTGCCTTAAGTTAGGATATATATCACTGTAGAAGTTTATAATGTCCCAACCGAGACGTACGGGACGACAGGAACGGGATTCTGTAAAACATTACCAGCGAGGGGCTAGATGGGTTAGATTAGGCTGTGATACGTTATAGACGTATATAATGTTCCCACCGAGAAGTAGGGGCCGATATGCCATGAATGTTGTAGAATACCGCATCCGAGATGACGGCCTGCCTTAGGTTAGGATACATATCGCTGTAGAAGTTTATAATGTCCCAACCGAGACGTACGGGACGACAGGAACGGGATTCTGCAACACATTACCAGCGAGGGGCTAGATGTGTTAGGTTCGGTTATATTACGCTATAGACCTATATAATGTTCCCACCGAGAAGTAGGGGCCGATACGACAGGAATGTTGTAAAATACCGCATCCGAGATGATGGCCTGCCTTAGGTTAGGATATATATCGCTGTAGAAGTTTATAATGTCCCAACCGAGACGTACGGGACGACAGGAACGGGATTCTGTAAAACATTACCAGCGAGGGGCTAGATGGGTTAGGTTAGGTTGTGATACGTTATAGACATATATAATGTTCCCACCGAGAAGTAGGGGCCGATATGCCATGAATGTTGTAGAATACCGCATCCGAGATGACGGCCTGCCTTAGGTTAGGATACATATCGCTGTAGAAGTTTATAATGTCCCAACCGAGACGTACGGGACGACAGGAACGGGATTCTGCAACACATTACCAGCGAGGGGCTAGATGTGTTAGGTTCGGTTATATTACGCTATAGACCTATATAATGTTCCCACCGAGAAGTAGGGGCCGATACGACAGGAATGTTGTAAAATACCGCATCCGAGATGATGGCCTGCCTTAGGTTAGGATATATATCGCTGTAGAAGTTTATAATGTCCCAACCGAGACGTACGGGACGACAGGAACGGGATTCTGTAAAACATTACCAGCGAGGGGCTAGATGGGTTAGGTTAGGTTGTGATACGTTATAGACATATATAATGTTCCCACCGTAAGTAGGGGCCGATATGCCAGGAATGTTGTAAAATACTGCATCCGAGATGATAGCCTGCCTTATATTAGGATCTATAACGCTATAGACGTATATAATATTCCAACCGTGATGTACGGGACGACACGAACGGGATTCTGTAAAACATTACCAGCGAGGGGCTAGATGTGTTAGGTTAGGTTATATTACGTTATAGACGAATATAATGTTCCCCCCGAGAAGTAGAGGCCGATCCGCCAGGAATGTTGTAAAATACTACATCCGAGATGTTAGCCTGCCTTACGTTAGGATATATATCGCTGTAGACGTTTATAATGTCCCAACCGAGACGTATGGGACGACGGGAACGGGATTCTGTAAAACATTACCAGCGAGGGGCTAGATGTGATAGGTTAGGTTTTATTACGTTATAGACGAATATAATGTTCCCCCCGAGAAGTAGAGCCGATACGCCAGGAATGGCGTAAAATACTGCATCCGAGATGTTAGCCTGCATTAAGTTAGGATATATATCGCTGTAGACGTTTATAATGTCCCAACCGAGACGTACGGGACGACAGGAACGGGATTCTGTAGAACATTACCAGCGAGGGGCTACATGGGTTAGATTAGGTTGTGATACGTTATAGACGTATATAATGTTCCCACCGAGAAGTAGGGGCCGATATGCCAGGAATGTTGTAAAATACCGCATCCGAGATGATGGCCTGCCTTAGGTTAGGATATATATCGCTGTAGAAGTTTATAATGTCCCAACCGAGACGTACGGGACGACAGGAACGGGATTCTGTAACACATTACCAGCAAGGGGCTAGATGTGTTAGGTTCGGTTATATTACGTTATAGACCTATATAATGTTCCCACCGAGAAGTAGGGGCCGATACGACAGGAATGTTGTAAAATACTACAACCGAGATGTTAGACTGCCTTACGTTAGGATATATATCGCTGTAAACGTTTATAATGTCCCAACCGAGACGTATGGGACGACAGGAACGGGATTCTGTGAAACATTACCAGCGAGGGGCTAGATGGGTTAGGTTAGGTTATATTACGTTATAGACGAATATAATGTTCCCTCCGAGAAGTAGAGGCTGATACGCCAGGATTGTTGTAAAATACTACATCCGAGATGTTAGCCTGCCTTACGTTAGGATATATATTGCTGTAGACGTTTATAATGTCCCAACCGAGACGTACGGGACGACAGGAACGGGATTCTGTAAAACATTACGAGCTAGGGGCTAGATGTGTTAGGTTAGGTTATATTCCGTTATAGACGAATATAATGTTCCCCCCGAGAAGTAGAGCCGATACGCCAGGAATGGCGTAAAATACTGCATCCGAGATATTAGCCTGCCTTAAGTTAGGATATGTATCGCTGTAGACGTTTATAATGTCCCAACCGAGACGTACGGGACGACACGAACGGGATTCTGTAAAACATTACCAGCGAGGGGCTAGATGGGTTAGGTTAGTATGTGAACCGTTATAGACGTATATAATGTTCCCACCGAGAAGTAGGGGCCGATACGCCAGGAATGTTGTAAAATACTACATCCGAGATGATAGCCTACCTCAGGTTAGGATATATAACGCTATAGACGTATATAATATTCCAACCGAGATGTACGGGACGTAACGAGCGGGATTCTGTAAAACATTACCAGCGAGGGGCTAGATTTGTTAGGTGAGGTTATATTACGTTATAGACCTATATAATGTTCCCACCGAGAAGTAGGGGCCGATACGCCAGGAATGTTGTAAAATTCTACATCCCAGATGATTGCCTGCCTTAGGTTAGGATATATAACGCTATAGACGTATATAATATCCCAACCGAGATGTACGGGACGACACGAACGGGATTCTGTAAAACATTACCAGCGAGGGGCTAGATGTGTTAGGTTAGGTTATATTACGTTATAGACGAATATAAAGTTCCCCCCGAGAAGTAGGGCCGATACGCCAGGAATGGCGTAAAATACTGCATCCGAGATGTTAGGCTGCCTTAGGTTAGGATATATAACGCTGTAGACGTACACAATGTCCCAACCGAGACGTACGGGACGACAGGAACGGGATTCTGTAACACATTACGAGCTAGGGGCTAGATGTGTTAGGTTAGGTTATATTCCGTTATAGACGAATATAATGTTCCCCCCGAGAAGTAGAGCCGATACGCCAGGAATGGCGTAAAATACTGCATCCGAGATATTAGCCTGCCTTAAGTTAGGATATGTATCGCTGTAGACGTTTATAATGTCCCAACCGAGACGTACGGGACGACACGAACGGGATTCTGTAAAACATTACCAGCGAGGGGCTAGATGGGTTAGGTTAGTATGTGAACCGTTATAGACGTATATAATGTTCCCACCGAGAAGTAGGGGCCGATACGCCAGGAATGTTGTAAAATGCTACATCCGAGATGATAGCCTACCTCAGGTTAGGATATATAACGCTATAGACGTATATAATATTCCAACCGAGATGTACGGGACGTAACGAGCGGGATTCTGTAAAACATTACCAGCGAGGGGCTAGATTTGTTAGGTGAGGTTATATTACGTTATAGACCTATATAATGTTCCCACCGAGAAGTAGGGGCCGATACGCCAGGAATGTTGTAAAATTCTACATCCCAGATGATAGCCTGCCTTAGTTTAGGGTATATAACGCTATAGACGTATATAATATCCCAACCGAGATGTACGGGACGACACGAACGGGATTCTGTAAAACATTACCAGCGAGGGGCTAGATGTGTTAGGTTAGTTTATATTACGTTATAGACGAATGTAAAGTTCCCCCCCGAGAAGTAGGGCCGATACGCCAGGAATGGCGTAAAATACTGCATCCGAGATGTTAGGCTGCCTTAGGTTAGGATATATAACGCTGTAGACGTACACAATGTCCCAACCGAGACGTACGGGACGACAGGAACGGGATTCTGTAAAACATTACCAGCGAGGGGCTAGATGGGTTAGATTAGGTTGTGATACGTTATAGACGTATATAATGTTCCCACCGAGAAGTAGGGGTCGATATGCCAGGAATGTTGTAAAATACCGCATCCGAGATGATGGCCTGCCTTAGGTTAGGATATATAACGCTATAGACGTATATAATATTCCAACCGAGATGTACGGGACGTCACGAGCGGGATTCTGTAAAACATTACCAGCGAGGGGCTAGATGAGTTAGGTTAGGTTATATTACGTTATAGACCTATATAATGTTCCCACCGCGAAGTAGGGGCCGATACGTCAGGAATGTTGTTAAATTCTACATCCGAGATGATAGCCTGCCTTAGGTTAGGATATATAACGCTATAGACGTATATAATATCCCAACCGAGATGTACGGGACTACACGAAAGGGATTCTGTAAAACATTACCAGCGAGGGGCTAGATGTGTTAGGTTAGGTTATATTACGTTATAGACGAATATAATGTTCCTCCCGAGAAGTAGGGCCGATACGCCAGGAATGGCGTAAAATACTGCATCCGAGATGTTAGGCTGCCTTAGGTTAGGATATATAACGCTGTAGACGTACACAATGTCCCAACCGAGACGTACGGGACGGCACGAACGGGATTCAGTAAAACATTACCAGCGAGGGGCTGGACGGGTTAGGTTAGGTTGTGATACTTTATAGACGTATATAATGTTCCCACAGAGATGTAGGGGCCGATACGCCAGGCATGTTGTAAAATACTGCATCCGAGAAGATAGCCTGCCTTAAGTTAGGATATATATCACTGTAGAAGTTTATAATGTCCCAACCGAGACGTACGGGACGACAGGAACGGGATTCTGTAAAACATTACCAGCGAGGGGCTAGATGGGTTAGATTAGGCTGTGATACGTTATAGACGTATATAATGTTCCCACCGAGAAGTAGGGGCCGATATGCCAGGAATGTTGTAGAATACCGCATCCGAGATGACGGCCTGCCTTAGGTTAGGATACATATCGCTGTAGAAGTTTATAATGTCCCAACCGAGACGTACGGGACGACAGGAACGGGATTCTGCAACACATTACCAGCGAGGGGCTAGATGTGTTAGGTTCGGTTATATTACGCTATAGACCTATATAATGTTCCCACCGAGAAGTAGGGGCCGATACGACAGGAATGTTGTAAAATACCGCATCCGAGATGATGGCCTGCCTTAGGTTAGGATATATATCGCTGTAGAAGTTTATAATGTCCCAACCGAGACGTACGGGACGACAGGAACGGGATTCTGTAAAACATTACCAGCGAGGGGCTAGATGGGTTAGGTTAGGTTGTGATACGTTATAGACATATATAATGTTCCCACCGTAAGTAGGGGCCGATATGCCAGGAATGTTGTAAAATACTGCATCCGAGATGATAGCCTGCCTTATATTAGGATCTATAACGCTATAGACGTATATAATATTCCAACCGTGATGTACGGGACGACACGAACGGGATTCTGTAAAACATTACCAGCGAGGGGCTAGATGTGTTAGGTTAGGTTATATTACGTTATAGACGAATATAATGTTCCCCCCGAGAAGTAGAGGCCGATCCGCCAGGAATGTTGTAAAATACTACATCCGAGATGTTAGCCTGCCTTACGTTAGGATATATATCGCTGTAGACGTTTATAATGTCCCAACCGAGACGTATGGGACGACGGGAACGGGATTCTGTAAAACATTACCAGCGAGGGGCTAGATGTGATAGGTTAGGTTTTATTACGTTATAGACGAATATAATGTTCCC
>CAXAJV010000450.1:0-16482 GCA_963969225.1 Xylocopa violacea | reverse complement strand
CCCGTTCGTGTCGCCCCGTACGTCTCGGATGGGACATTACATACGTCTATAGCTTTATATACCCTAACCTAAGGCAGCCTAACACCTCGGATGTAGTATTTTCCAACATTCCTGGCGGGTCGGCCCCTACTTCTCGCTGGGAACATTATATACGTCTATAACGTAATATAACCAGACCTAACCAATCTAGCACCTCGGTGATTATGTTTCACAGAATCCCGTTCGTGTCGTCCCGTACGTCTCGGTTGGGATATTATATACGTCTATAACGTAATATATCCCAATCTAAGGCAACCTAACATCTCGAATGTTGTATTTATCGACATTCCTAGCGGGTCGACCCCTACTTCTCGGTGGGAACATTATATACGTCTATCACGTAATATAACCCAACCTAATCCATCTAGCCCCTCGCTGGTAATGTTTTACAGAATCCCGGTCGTGTCGTCCCGTACGTCTCGGATGGGACATTATATACGTCTATAGCGTTATATTCCCTAACCTAAGGCAACCTAACACCTCGGATGTAGTATTTTCCAACATTCCTGGCGGGTCGGCCCCTACTTCTCGCTGGGAACATTATATACGTCTATAACGTAATATAACCAGACCTAACCGATCTAGCACCTCGGTGATAATGTTTCACAGAATCCCGTTCGTGTCGTCCCGTACGTCTCGGTTGGGATATTATATACGTCTATAACGTAATATATCCCAATCTAAGGCAACCTAACATCTCGAATGTTGTATTTATCGACATTCCTAGCGGGTCGACCCCTACTTCTCGGTGGGAACATTATATACGTCTATCACGTAATATAACCCAACCTAATCCATCTAGCCCCTCGCTGGTAATGTTTTACAGAATCCCGGTCGTGTCGTCCCGTACGTCTCGGATGGGACATTATATACGTCTATAGCGTTATATACCCTAACCTAAGGCAGCCTAACACCTCGGATGTAGTATTTTACAACATTCCTGGCGGTTCGGCCCCTACTTCTCGGTGGGAACATTATATACGTCTATCACGTAATATAACCTAACCTAATCCATCTAGCCCCTCGCTGGTAATGTTTTACAGAATCCCGGCCGTGTCGTCCCGTACGTCTCGGATGGGTCATTATATACGTCTATAGCGTTATATTCCCTAACCTAAGGCAGCCTAACACCTCGGATGTAGTATTTTCCAACATTCCTGGCGGGTCGGTCGCTACTTCTCGGTGGGAACATTATATACGTCTATAATGTAATATAACCTAACCTAACCCATCTAGCACCTCGGTGATAATGTTTTACAGAATCCCGTTCGTGTCGTCCCGTACGTCTCGGATGGGACATTACATACGTCTATAGCCTTATATACCCTAACCTAAGGCAGCCTAACACCTCGGATGTAGTATTTTCCAACATTCCTTGCGGGTCGGCCCCTACTTCTCGGTGGGAACATTATATACGTCTATCACGTAATATAACCTAACCTAATCCATCTAGCCCCTCGCTGGTAATGTTTTACAGAATCCCGGCCGTGTCGTCCCGTACGTCTCGGATGGGACATTATATACGTCTATAGCGTTATATTCCCTAACCTAAGGCAGCCTAACACCTCGGATGTAGTATTTTCCAACATTCCTGGCGGGTCGGACCCTACTTCTCGGTGGGAACATTATATACGTCTATAACGTAATATAACCTAACCTGACCCATCCAGCCCATCGCTAGCAATCTTTTTTCAGAATCCCGTTCGTGTCGTCCCGTACGTCTCGGTTGGAATATTATGTACGTTTATAGCGTTATATACCCTAACCTATGGCAGCCTAACACCTCGGATGTAGTATTTTACAGTATTCCTGGCGGATCGGCCCCTACTTCTCGGTGGGAACATTATATACGTCTATCACGTAATATAACCTAACCTAATCCATCTAGCCCCTCGCTGGTAATGTTTTACAGAATCCCGGTCGTGTCGTCCCGTACGTCTCGGATGGGACATTATATACGTCTATAGCGTTATATTCCCTAACCTAAGTCAGCCTGACACCTCGGATGTAGTATTTTCCAACATTCCTGGCGGGTCCGTCGCTACTTCTCGGTGGGAACATTATATACGTCTATAACGTAATATAACCTAACCAAACCCATCTAGCACTTCGGTGATAATGTTTTACAGCATACCTTTCGTGTCGCCCCGTACGTCTCGGTTGGGGTTTTATATACGTCTATAACGTTATATATCCCAACCTAAGGCAAGCTAACATCTCAAATGTAGTATCTACCGACGTTCCTGGCGGGTCGGACCCAACTTCTCGGTAGGAACATTATATACGTCTATAACATAATATAACCTACCCTAACCCATCTAACCACACGCTGGAAATGTTTTACAGAATCCCGGTCGTGTCGGCCCGTACTTCTCCGTGGGGACATTATGTATGTCTATAACGTAATATATCATAACCTAAGGCAGCCTAACATCTCGGATGTAGTATTTACCAGCACTCCTGGCGTGTCGGCCCCTACTTCTCGGTGGGAACATTATATACGTCTATGACGTAATATAACCTAACCTAACCCATCTAGCACCTCGGTGATAATGTTTTACAGAATCCCGTTCGTGCCGTCCAGTACGTCTCGATTGGGATATTATATACTTCTATAACGTTATACATCCCAATCTAAGGCAACGTAACATCTCGAATGTAGTATCTACCGACGTTCCTGGCGGGTCGGACCCTACTTCTCGGAGGGAAAATTATATACGTATATAACGTAATATAACCTAACCTAACCTATCTACCCCTCGGTAATAATGTTTTACAGAATCCCGTTCGTGTCGTCCCGTACGTCTCGGATGGGACATTACATACGTCTATAGCTTTATATACCCTAACCTAAGGCAGCCTAACACCTCGGATGTAGTATTTTCCAACATTCCTGGCGGGTCGGACCCTACTTCTCGGTGGGAACATTATATACGTCTATAACGTAATATAACCTAACCTGACCCATCCAGCCCATCGCTAGCAATCTTTTTTCAGAATCCCGTTCGTGTCGTCCCGTACGTCTCGGTTGGAATATTATGTACGTTTATAGCGTTATATACCCTAACCTATGGCAGCCTAACACCTCGGATGTAGTATTTTACAGTATTCCTGGCGGATCTGCCCCTACTTCTCGGTGGGAACATTATATACGTCTATCACGTAATATAACCTAACCTAATCCATCTAGCCCCTCGCTGGTAATGTTTTACAGAATCCCGGTCGTGTTGTCCCGTACGTTTCGGATGGGACATTATATACGTCTATAGCGTTATATTCCCTAACCTAAGTCAGCCTGACACCTCGGATGTAGTATTTTCCAACATTCCTGGCGGGTCCGTCGCTACTTCTCGGTGGGAACATTATATACGTCTGTAACATAATATAACCTAACCTATCCCATCTAGCTCCGCGCTGGTAATGTTTTACAGAATCCCGTTCGTGTCGTCCCGTACGTCTCGGATCGGAACATTATATACGTCTATAGCGTTATATACCCTAACCTAAGCCAGCCTAAAACTTCAGATGTATTATTTTCCAACATTCCTGGCGGGTCGGTCGCTACTTCTCGGTAGGAACGTTATATACGTCTATAACGTAATATAACCTAACCAAACCCATCTAGCACTTCGGTGATAATGTTTCACAGAATCCCGTTCGTGTCGTCCCGTACGTCTCGGTTGGGGTTTTATATACGTCTATAACGTTATATATCCCAACCTAAGGCAAGCTAACATCTCAAATGTAGTATCTACCGACGTTCCTGGCGGGTCGGACCCAACTTCTCGGTAGGAACATTATATACGTCTATAACATAATATAACCTACCCTAACCCATCTAACCACACGCTGGAAATGTTTTACAGAATCCCGGTCGTGTCGGACCGTACTTCTCCGTGGGGACATTATGTATGTCTATAACGTAATATATCATAACCTAAGGCAGCCTAACATCTCGGATGTAGTATTTACCAGCACTCCTGGCGTGTCGGACCGTACTTCTCGGTGGGAACATTATCTACGTCTATGACGTAATATAACCAGACCTAACCAACCTAGCACCTCGGTGATAATGTTTCACAGAATCCCGTTCGTGTCGTCCCGTACGTCTCGGTTGGGATATTATGTACGTCTATAACGTAATATATCCCAATCTAAGGCAACCTAACATCTCGAATGTTGTATTTATCGACATTCCTAGCGGGTCGACCCCTACTTCTCGGTGGGAACATTATATACGTCTATCACGTAATATAACCCAACCTAATCCATCTAGCCCCTCGCTGGTAATGTTTTACAGAATCCCGGTCGTGTCGTCCCGTACGTCTCGGATGGGACATTACATACGTCTATAGCGTTATATACACTAACCTAAGGCAGCCTAACACCTCGGATGTAGTATTTTCCAACATTCCTGGCGGGTCGGTCGCTACTTCTCGGTGGGAACATTATGTACTTCTATATCGTAATATAACCTAACCTAACCCATCTTGCCTCTCGGTGATAATGTTTTACCGAATCACGGGCGTTTCGGCCCGTACGTCTCGGTGGGGAAATTATGTACGTCTATAACCTTATATATCCCAATCTAAGGCAACCTAGCATCTCGGAAGTAGTACTTACCAACATTCCTGGCGGTTCGGCCCCTACTTTTCGGTGGGAACGCTATACACGTCTATAATGCAATATAACCTAATCTAACCCATCTAGGACCTAGGTGATATTGTTTTACAGAGTCCCGTTCGTGTCGTCCCGTACGTCTCGGTTGGGATATTATATACGTCTATAATGTTATATATCCCAATCTAAGGCAACCTAACATCTCGAATGTAGTATTTACCGACATTCCTGGCGGGTCGGACCCTACTTCTCGGTGGGAACATTATATACGTCTGTACCATAATATAACCTAACCTAACCCATCTAGCACCTAGGAGATAATGTTTTACAGAGTCCCGTTCGTGTCGTCCCGTACGTCTCGGTTGGGATATTATATACATCCATAGCGTTATATACCCTTACCTAAGGCAACCTAACATCTCGGATGTACTATTTTCCAACATTCATGGCGGGTCGGCCCCTACCTCTCGGTGGGAACATTATATACTTCTATATCGTAATATAACCTAATCTAACCCATCTTGCCCCTCGGTGATAATGTTTTACCGAATCCCGGGCGTTTCGGTCCGTACGACTCGGTGGGGTCTTTATATACGTCTATAACGTTATATATCCCAAACTGAGGCAACTTAACATGTCGGATGTAGCATTTACCAACATACCTGGCGTGTCGGACAATACTTCTCGGTGGGAACATCATATACGTCTATATCGTAATATAACCTAACCTAACCCATCTTGCCCCTCGGTGATAATGTTTTACAGAATACCGGTCGTGTCGGCCCGTACGTCTCGTTTGGGACATTATGTACGCTTATAACGTTATATAACCTAACGTAACACATCTAGCGCCTCGCTGGTAATGTTTTACAGAATCCCGTTCGTGTCGTCCCTTACGTTTCTGTGGGTACATTATATACGTCTACATCGTTATATATCCCAACCTGAGGCAACGTAACATCTCGGATGTCGTATTTACCAACATTGCTGGCGGGTCGGACCCTACTTCTCGGTGGGAACATTATGTACGTCTATAACATAATATAACCTAACCTAACCCATCTAACCCCTCGCTTGTAGTGTTTTACAGAATCCCGGTCGTGTCGGCCAGTACTTCTCCGTGGGGAAATTATGTACGTCTATAACGTTATATAACCTAACCTAACACATCTAGCCCCTCGCTGGTAATGTTTTACAGAATCCCGTTCGTGTCGTCCCGTACGTATCGGTGGGGACATTATATACGTCTATAACGTTATATATCCCAGCCTAAGGCAACATAACATCTCGGTTGTAGTATTTTCCATTATACCTGACGGGTCGCTCACTACTTCTCGGTGGGAACATTATATACGTCTATATCGTAATATAACCTAACCTAACCCATCTTGCCCCTCGGTGATAATGTTTTACAGAATGCCGGTCCTGTCGACCCGTACGTCTCGGTGGGGACATTATATACGTCTATAACGTTATATATGCTAACCTAAGGCAACCTAACATCTCGGATGTAGTATTTTCCAACATTCCTGACGGGTCGGTCACTACTTCTCGATGGGAACATTATATACTTCTATATCGTAATATAACCTAATCAAACACATCTAGCTCCGCGCTGGTAATGTTTTACAGAATCCCGTTCGTGTCGTCCCGTACGTCTCGGATCGGAACATTATATACGTCTATAGCGTTATATACCCTAACCTATGTCAGCCTAAAACTTCAGATGTATTATTTTCCAACATTCCTGGCGGGTCGGTCGCTACTTCTCGGTGGGAACATTATATACGTCTATAACGTAATATAACCTAATCAAACCCATCTATCACTTCGGTGATAATGTTTTACAGAATCCCGTTCGTGTCGTCCCGTACGTCTCGGTTGGGATATTATATACGTCTATAACGTAATATATCCCAAACTGAGGCAACTTAACACCTCGGATGTAGTATTTTACAACATTCCTGGCGGGTCGGCCCCTACTTCTCGGTGGGAACATTATATACGTCCATCACGTAATATAACCCAACCTAATCCAACTAGCCCCTCGCTGGTAATGTTTTACAGAATCCCGGTCGTGTCGTCCCGTACGTCTCGGATGGGACATTATATACGTCTATAGCGTTATATTCCCTAACCTAAGTCAGCCTAACACCTCGGATGTAGTATTTTACAACATTCCTGGCGGGTCGGCCCCTACTTCTCGGTGGGAACATTATATACGTCTATCACGTAATATAACCTAACCTAATCCATCTAGCCCCTCGCTGGTAATGTTTTACAGAATCCCGGTCGTGTCATCCCGTACGTCTCGGATGGGACATTATATACGTCTATAGCGTTATATTCCCTAACCTAAGTCAGACTAACACCTCGGATGTAGTATTTTCCAACATTCCTGGCGGTTCGGTCGCTACTTCTCGGTGGGAACATTATATACGTCTGTAACATAATATAACCAAACCTGACCCATCTAGCCCCTCGCTGGAAATGTTTTACAGAATCCCGGTCGTGTCGGCCCGTACTTCTCCGTGGGGACATTATGTATGTCTATAACGTAATATATCATAACCTAAGGCAGCCTAACATCTCGGATGTAGTATTTACCAGCACTCCTGGCGTGTCGGCCCCTACTTCTCGGTGGGAACATTATATACGTCTATGACGTAATATAACCTAACCTAACCCATCTAGCACCTCGGTGATAATGTTTTACAGAATCCCGTTCGTGCCGTCCAGTACGTCTCGATTGGGATATTATATACTTCTATAACGTTATACATCCCAATCTAAGGCAACGTAACATCTCGAATGTAGTATCTACCGACGTTCCTGGCGGGTCGGACCCTACTTCTCGGAGGGAAAATTATATACGTATATAACGTAATATAACCTAACCTAACCTATCTACCCCTCGGTAATAATGTTTTACAGAATCCCGTTCGTGTCGTCCCGTACGTCTCGGATGGGACATTACATACGTCTATAGCTTTATATACCCTAACCTAAGGCAGCCTAACACCTCGGATGTAGTATTTTCCAACATTCCTGGCGGGTCGGACCCTACTTCTCGGTGGGAACATTATATACGTCTATAACGTAATATAACCTAACCTGACCCATCCAGCCCATCGCTAGCAATCTTTTTTCAGAATCCCGTTCGTGTCGTCCCGTACGTCTCGGTTGGAATATTATGTACGTTTATAGCGTTATATACCCTAACCTATGGCAGCCTAACACCTCGGATGTAGTATTTTACAGTATTCCTGGCGGATCTGCCCCTACTTCTCGGTGGGAACATTATATACGTCTATCACGTAATATAACCTAACCTAATCCATCTAGCCCCTCGCTGGTAATGTTTTACAGAATCCCGGTCGTGTCGTCCCGTACGTTTCGGATGGGACATTATATACGTCTATAGCGTTATATTCCCTAACCTAAGTCAGCCTGACACCTCGGATGTAGTATTTTCCAACATTCCTGGCGGGTCCGTCGCTACTTCTCGGTGGGAACATTATATACGTCTGTAACATAATATAACCTAACCTATCCCATCTAGCTCCGCGCTGGTAATGTTTTACAGAATCCCGTTCGTGTCGTCCCGTACGTCTCGGATCGGAACATTATATACGTCTATAGCGTTATATACCCTAACCTAAGCCAGCCTAAAACTTCAGATGTATTATTTTCCAACATTCCTGGCGGGTCGGTCGCTACTTCTCGGTGGGAACGTTATATACGTCTATAACGTAATATAACCTAACCAAACCCATCTAGCACTTCGGTGATAATGTTTCACAGAATCCCGTTCGTGTCGTCCCGTACGTCTCGGTTGGGGTTTTATATACGTCTATAACGTTATATATCCCAACCTAAGGCAAGCTAACATCTCAAATGTAGTATCTACCGACGTTCCTGGCGGGTCGGACCCAACTTCTCGGTAGGAACATTATATACGTCTATAACATAATATAACCTACCCTAACCCATCTAACCACACGCTGGAAATGTTTTACAGAATCCCGGTCGTGTCTGACCGTACTTCTCCGTGGGGACATTATGTATGTCTATAACGTAATATATCATAACCTAAGGCAGCCTAACATCTCGGATGTAGTATTTACCAGCACTCCTGGCGTGTCGGACCGTACTTCTCGGTGGGAACATTATCTACGTCTATGACGTAATATAACCTAACCTAACCCATCTAGCACCTCGGTGATAATGTTTTACAGAATCCCGTTCGTGCCGTCCAGTACGTCTCGATTGGGATATTATATACGTCTATAACGTTATACATCCCAATCTAAGGCAACGTAACATCTCGACTGTAGTATCTACCGACGTTCCTGGCGGGTCGGACCCTACTTCTCGGAGGGAAAATTATATACGTATATAACGTAATATAACCTAACCTAACCTGTCTATCCCTCGGTAATAATGTTTTACAGAATCCCGTTCGTGTCGTCCCGTACGTCTCGGATGGGACATTACATACGTCTATAGCTTTATATACCCTAACCTAAGGCAGCCTAACACCTCGGATGTAGTATTTTCCAACATTCCTGGCGGGTCGGCCCCTACTTCTCGCTGGGAACATTATATACGTCTATAACGTAATATAACCAGACCTAACCAACCTAGCACCTCGGTGATAATGTTTCACAGAATCCCGTTCGTGTCGTCCCGTACGTCTCGGTTGGGATATTATGTACGTCTATAACGTAATATATCCCAATCTAAGGCAACCTAACATCTCGAATGTTGTATTTATCGACATTCCTAGCGGGTCGACCCCTACTTCTCGGTGGGAACATTATATACGTCTATCACGTAATATAACCCAACCTAATCCATCTAGCCCCTCGCTGGTAATGTTTTACAGAATCCCGGTCGTGTCGTCCCGTACGTCTCGGATGGGACATTACATACGTCTATAGCGTTATATACACTAACCTAAGGCAGCCTAACACCTCGGATGTAGTATTTTCCAACATTCCTGGCGGGTCGGTCGCTACTTCTCGGTGGGAACATTATGTACTTCTATATCGTAATATAACCTAACCTAACCCATCTTGCCTCTCGGTGATAATGTTTTACCGAATCACGGGCGTTTCGGCCCGTACGTCTCGGTGGGGAAATTATGTACGTCTATAACCTTATATATCCCAATCTAAGGCAACCTAGCATCTCGGAAGTAGTACTTACCAACATTCCTGGCGGTTCGGCCCCTACTTTTCGGTGG
Source organism: Xylocopa violacea (assembly GCA_963969225.1). Lineage (NCBI taxonomy): Eukaryota > Metazoa > Arthropoda > Insecta > Hymenoptera > Apidae > Xylocopa > Xylocopa violacea. The sequence goes on along the minus strand of CAXAJV010000450.1, from coordinate 6,575 downwards.
GAACGCTATACACGTCTATAATGCAATATAACCTAATCTAACCCATCTAGGACCTAGGTGATATTGTTTTACAGAGTCCCGTTCGTGTCGTCCCGTACGTCTCGGTTGGGATATTATATACGTCTATAATGTTATATATCCCAATCTAAGGCAACCTAACATCTCGAATGTAGTATTTACCGACATTCCTGGCGGGTCGGACCCTACTTCTCGGTGGGAACATTATATACGTCTGTACCATAATATAACCTAACCTAACCCATCTAGCACCTAGGAGATAATGTTTTACAGAGTCCCGTTCGTGTCGTCCCGTACGTCTCGGTTGGGATATTATATACATCCATAGCGTTATATACCCTAACCTAAGGCAACCTAACATCTCGGATGTACTATTTTCCAACATTCATGGCGGGTCGGCCCCTACCTCTCGGTGGGAACATTATATACTTCTATATCGTAATATAACCTAATCTAACCCATCTTGCCCCTCGGTGATAATGTTTTACCGAATCCCGGGCGTTTCGGTCCGTACGACTCGGTGGGGTCTTTATATACGTCTATAACGTTATATATCCCAAACTGAGGCAACTTAACATGTCGGATGTAGCATTTACCAACATACCTGGCGTGTCGGACAATACTTCTCGGTGGGAACATCATATACGTCTATATCGTAATATAACCTAACCTAACCCATCTTGCCCCTCGGTGATAATGTTTTACAGAATACCGGTCGTGTCGGCCCGTACGTCTCGTTTGGGACATTATGTACGCTTATAACGTTATATAACCTAACGTAACACATCTAGCGCCTCGCTGGTAATGTTTTACAGAATCCCGTTCGTGTCGTCCCTTACGTTTCTGTGGGTACATTATATACGTCTACATCGTTATATATCCCAACCTGAGGCAACCTAACATCTCGGATGTCGTATTTACCAACATTGCTGGCGGGTCGGACCCTACTTCTCGGTGGGAACATTATGTACGTCTATAACATAATATAACCTATCCTAACCCATCTAACCCCTCGCTTGTAGTGTTTTACAGAATCCCGGTCGTGTCGGCCAGTACTTCTCCGTGGGGAAATTATGTACGTCTATAACGTTATATAACCTAACCTAACACATCTAGCCCCTCGCTGGTAATGTTTTACAGAATCCCGTTCGTGTCGTCCCGTACGTATCGGTGGGGACATTATATACGTCTATAACGTTATATATCCCAGCCTAAGGCAACATAACATCTCGGTTGTAGTATTTTCCATTATACCTGACGGGTCGCTCACTACTTCTCGGTGGGAACATTATATACGTCTATATCGTAATATAACCTAACCTAACCCATCTTGCCCCTCGGTGATAATGTTTTACAGAATGCCGGTCCTGTCGACCCGTACGTCTCGGTGGGGACATTATATACGTCTATAACGTTATATATGCTAACCTAAGGCAACCTAACATCTCGGATGTAGTATTTTCCAACATTCCTGACGGGTCGGTCACTACTTCTCGATGGGAACATTATATACTTCTATATCGTAATATAACCTAATCAAACACATCTAGCTCCGCGCTGGTAATGTTTTACAGAATCCTGTTCGTGTCGTCCCGTACGTCTCGGATCGGAACATTATATACGTCTATAGCGTTATATACCCTAACCTATGTCAGCCTAAAACTTCAGATGTATTATTTTCCAACATTCCTGGCGGGTCGGTCGCTACTTCTCGGTGGGAACATTATATACGTCTATAACGTAATATAACCTAATCAAACCCATCTATCACTTCGGTGATAATGTTTTACAGAATCCCGTTCGTGTCGTCCCGTAAGTCTCGGTTGGGATATTATATACGTCTATAACGTAATATATCCCAAACTGAGGCAACTTAACACCTCGGATGTAGTATTTTACAACATTCCTGGCGGGTCGGCCCCTACTTCTCGGTGGGAACATTATATACGTCCATCACGTAATATAACCCAACCTAATCCAACTAGCCCCTCGCTGGTAATGTTTTACAGAATCCCGGTCGTGTCGTCCCGTACGTCTCGGATGGGACATTATATACGTCTATAGCGTTATATTCCCTAACCTAAGTCAGCCTAACACCTCGGATGTAGTATTTTACAACATTCCTGGCGGGTCGGCCCCTACTTCTCGGTGGGAACATTATATACGTCTATCACGTAATATAACCTAACCTAATCCATCTAGCCCCTCGCTGGTAATGTTTTACAGAATCCCGGTCGTGTCATCCCGTACGTCTCGGATGGGACATTATATACGTCTATAGCGTTATATTCCCTAACCTAAGTCAGACTAACACCTCGGATGTAGTATTTTCCAACATTCCTGGCGGTTCGGTCGCTACTTCTCGGTGGGAACATTATATACGTCTGTAACATAATATAACCAAACCTGACCCATCTAGCCCCTCGCTGGAAATGTTTCACAGAATCCCGGGCGTGTCGGCCCGTACTTCTCCGTGGGGACATTATGTATGTCTATAACGTTATATACCATAAACTAAGGCAGCCTAACGTCTCGGATGTAGTATTTACCAGCATTCCTGGCGTGTCTGACCCTACTTCTCGGTGGGAACATTATATACGTCCATAACGTAATATAACCTAACCTAACCCATCTAGCGCCTCGGTGATAATGTTTTACAGAATCCCGTTCGTGACGTCCCGTACGTCTCGGTTGGGGTATTATATACGTCTATAACGTTATATATCCCAATCTAAGGCAAAATAGCATCTCGGATTTAGTACTTACCAACATTTCTGGCGGGTCGGACCCTACTTCTCTGTGGGAACATTATACACGTCTGTACCATAATATAACCTAACCTAACGCATCTAGCACCTAGGAGATAATGTTTTACAGAGTACCGTTCGTGTCGTCCTGTACGTCTCGGTTGGGATATTATATAAGTCTATAACGTTATATATCCCAACCTAAGGCAACCTAACTCCTCCGATGTAGTATTTTCCAACATTCCTGACGTGTCGGTCACTACTTCTCGGTGGGAACATTATATACTTCTATATCGTAATATAACCTAACCTAACCCATCCTGCCCCTCGGTGATAATGTTTTACCGAATGCCGGTCCTGTCGACCCGTACGTCTCGGTGGGGACATTATATACGTCTATAACGTTATATATCCCAACCTAAGGCAACCTAACATCACGGATGTAGTATTTTCCATCATACCTGACGTGTCGCTCACTACTTTTCGGTTGGAACATTATATACTTCTATATCGTAATATAACCTAACCTAACCCATCTTGCCCCTCGGTGATAATGTTTTACCGAATCCCGGGCGTTTCGGCCCGTACGACTCGGTGGGGTCTTTATATATGTCTATAACGTTATATATCCCAACCTAAGGCAACCTAACATCTCGGATGTAGTATTTACCAACATTCCTGGTGGATCGGACCCTGCTTCTCGGTGGGAACATTATATACGTCTGTAACATAATATAACCTAACCTAACCCATATAGCCCCTCGGTGATAATATTTTACAGAATGCCGGTCCTGTCGACCCGTACGTCTCGGTGGGGACATCATATACCTCTATAACGTTATATATCCCAACCTAACGCAACCTAACATCTCGGATGTAGTATTTACCAACATTCCTGGCGGGTCGGACCCTACTTCTCGGTGGGAACATTATATACGTCTATAACGTAACATAACCTAATCTAACCCATCTAGCCCTTCGGTGATAATATTTTACAGAGTACCGATCGTGTCGTCCTGTACGTCTCGGTTGGGATATTATATACGTCTATAATGTTATATATCCCAACCTAAGGCAACCTAACTCCCCGGATGTAGTATTTTCCAACATTCCTGACGTGTCGGTCACTACTTCTCGGTGGGAACATTATATACTTCTATTTCGTAATATAACCTAACCTAACCCATCTTTCCCCTCGGTGATAATGTTTTACCGAATACCGGTCCTGTCGACCCGTACGTCTCGGTGGGGACATTATATACGTCTATAACGTTATATATCCCAACCTAAGGCAACCTAACATCTTGGATGTAGTATTTTGCAACATTCCTGACTGGTCGGTCACTACTTCTCGGTGGGAACATTATATACTTCTATATCGTAATATAACCTAACCTAACCCATCTTGCCTCTCGGTGATAATGTTTTACCGAATCACGGGCGTTTCGGCCCGTACGTCTCGGTGGGGAAATTATGTACGTCTATAACCTTATATATCCCAATCTAAGGCAACCTAGCATCTCGGAAGTAGTACTTACCAACATTCCTGGCGGTTCGGCCCCTACTTTTCGGTGGGAACGCTATACACGTCTATAATGCAATATAACCTAATCTAACCCATCTAGGACCTAGGTGATATTGTTTTACAGAGTCCCGTTCGTGTCGTCCCGTACGTCTCGGTTGGGATATTATATACGTCTATAATGTTATATATCCCAATCTAAGGCAACCTAACATCTCGAATGTAGTATTTACCGACATTCCTGGCGGGTCGGCCCCTACTTCTCGGTGGAACATTATACACGTCTATAATATAACATAACCTATCCTAAAGCATCTAGTCCCTCGCTGGTAATGTTTTACAGAATCCCGTTCGTGTCGTCCCGTACGACTCGGTTGGGATATTATATACGTCCATAGCGTTATATACCCTAACCTACGGCAACCTAACATCTCGGATGTACTATTTTCCAACATTCATGGCGGGTCGGCCCCTACCTCTCGGTGGGAACATTATATACTTCTATATCGTAATATAACCTAATCTAACCCATCTTGCCCCTCGGTGATAATGTTTTACCGAATCCCGGGCGTTTCGGTCCGTACGACTCGGTGGGGTCTTTATATACGTCTATAACGTTATATATCCCAAACTGAGGCAACTTAACATGTCGGATGTAGCATTTACCAACATTCCTGGCGTGTCGGACAATACTTCTCGGTGGGAACATTATATACGTCTATATCGTAATATAACCTAACCTAACCCATCTTGCCCCTCGGTGATAATGTTTTACAGAATACCGGTCGTGTCGGCCCGTACGTCTCGTTGGGGACATTATGTACGCTTATAACGTTATATAACCTAACGTAACACATCTAGCGCCTCGCTGGTAATGTTTTACAGAATCCCGTTCGTGTCGTCCCTTACGTTTCTGTGGGTACATTATATACGTCTACATCGTTATATATCCCAACCTGAGGCAACCTAACATCTCGGATGTCGTATTTACCAACATTGCTGGCGGGTCGGACCCTACTTCTCGGTGGGAACATTATGTACGTCTATAACATAATATAACCTAACCTAACCCATCTAACCCCTGGCTTGTAGTGTTTTACAGAATCCCGGTCGTGTCGGCCAGTACTTCTCCGTGGGGAAATTATGTACGTCTATAACGTTATATAACCTAACCTAACACATCTAGCACCTCGCTGGTATTGTTTTACAGAATCCCGTTCGTGTCGTCCCTTACGTCTCGGTGGGTACATTATATACGCCTATAACGTTATATAACCTAACCTAACCCATCTAGCCCCTCGCTGGTAATGTTTTACAGAATCCCGTTCGTGTCGTCCCGTACGTCTCGGTGGGGACATTATATACGTCTATAACGTTATATATCCCAACCTAAGGCAACATAACATCTCGGTTGTAGTATTTTCCATTATACCTGACGGGTCGCTCACTACTTCTCGGTGGGAACATTATATACGTCTATATCGTAATATAACCTAACCTAACCCATCTTGCCCGTCGGTGATAATGTTTTAAAGAATGCCGGTCGTGTCGGCCCGTACGTCTCAGTGGGGACATTATATACGTCTATAACGTTATATATCCCAACCGAAGGCAACCTAACATCTCGGATGTAGTATTTTCCATCATACCTGACGGGTCGCTCACTACTTCTCGGTGGGAACATTATATACTTCTATATCGTAATATAACCTAACCTAACTCATCTTGCCCCTCGGTGATAATGTTTTACCGAATCCCGGGCGCTTCGGCCCGTACGTCTCGGTGGGGAAATTATGTACGTCTATAACGTTATATATCCCAACCTAAGGCAACCTAACATACCGGATGTTGTATTTTCCAACATTCATGGCGGGTCGGACCCTACTTCTCGGTGGAACATTATACACGTCTATAATATAACATAACCTATCCTAAAGCATCTAGTCCCTCGCTGGTAATGTTTTACAGAATCCCGTTCGTGTCGTCCCGTACGTCTCGGTTGGGATATTATATACGTCCATAGCGTTATATACCCTAACCTAAGGCAACCTAACATCTCGGATGTACTATTTTCCAACATTCATGGCGGGTCGGCCCCTACCTCTCGGTGGGAACATTATATACTTCTATATCGTAATATAACCTAATCTAACCCATCTTGCCCCTCGGTGATAATGTTTTACCGAATCCCGGGCGTTTCGGTCCGTACGACTCGGTGGGGTCTTTATATACGTCTATAACGTTATATATCCCAAACTGAGGCAACTTAACATGTCGGATGTAGCATT